>DWUN01002162.1:0-14477 GCA_018249975.1 Passova gellias | reverse complement strand
TCCAGCAGTACCCAACCCGGGATTTGAACCCAGGACCTCCCGATCGGCAGTCGCGCTAGCAACCGCACGACCAACGACTTTTAACGACTACAATTTTTATTTAAATCATGATTTAACAATGTTAGCATGTTAAATACAATTCATTTCTATTTTAGACTCGGGTGTCAGAGAGAGAGATTGAGCTGGCAGCTCTGGCAGCTGAAAGAATTCAAAAGCAAGCAGAACTATCTACTGAAGTCATCAATTCCCTTCAAGCGCAGCTAGAAAAAGTTAGTTTTTCTACTATTTTCATATATTATCGACTCGCTTTAAAGATAGAAATAACATCTGACACTAACTGTTACTAGAAAGACAACATACGCTGTTTTCACTTTGTATTTTGTATATTTAAAAATAAATTAATTTTTGCAGGTTAATAATCAACTAAAATCTGTTGAAAATCAAAACAAAGAACTAATTGCAAGCATCCATGACACAAATAATACTGGAGAAGGCTCATCTAAACAGAGGACATTGGCAGAAGTCGGTGAACTAATGGAGAACGAGCTGCAGTGCAGTATTTGCGCCGAATTGTTCGTCAACGCTATAACGCTCAATTGCTCACACACCTTCTGCAAATATTGCATTGCAGTGTGGAAAAGGAAGAAGAAGGATTGTCCCATATGCAGGTGAAGAAATGTTATTACCACCGTCAGTGGCTGAGATCATTTTCACCCATGGCTCAGCACTGCTACAATAACATGTCTATATTTTAGCTGGATGAAGATACCGATAAATAGCAAATCTATCGGTGGGAAACTACTATGTGACCAATTACGTGAGGGCTCTCGCAGTGCCCCTCGGCGTATTAAAATAAAAATTCGTTTTCACAGTATGAGTACGTATAATATCAAACAAAGGAAAAAAAATTACATGCGTATTTAAAAAAATGCTAGCGAATGTAACGAAGTTTGGAAGACGAGTGAGGTCCCTCGGCAGGAGGACCATCGGATCGGCAACCGGTCGGGCCGGGTCGTTACGACGTCGTGGCCCAACAGCCGGCCTGCCGACGATGATGTCGTGCTCGGGGTGGTGGGTGCCAGCCAGGCTGCAAAGTTCGTACAACCGCCTGTATTTTGAATATCAGCCTCTACCTGTCACCCCATAAACTGACCGCGCACTCTACTATTTCATATCACTCGCATTAATTAAAATTAAATTGACATAGTTATTTATTTTATATTTCAGAACGGCAATAACTTCTGAATGTAAAAGTTTGGTGTTGGACTCTTTCATTGAAAAAATGATACAAAATTTACCTGAAGATATGAAACTCAAAAGAGCAGAATTGCTGAAGAACAGAGAAGGTTAGTTCTTAATTATTATGTTATATACTGCCGCTTGAGACTCGTAAACCAAAGATGTTATTGAATTATGATTTATGACACAAGCTAGTAGACCACAATGAACCACTATTTAATGCATGATCAGTGAAAGAACTAGGCTGTGTTGCGTAAGTTTAAGAATATTTTAAAATAATCATAAAACGATAAGAAAGAGCCTCTTTCTAGCCAAATAATCTTCTAAATTCATCATAAGAGTCTTTGGTTTGTGAGCTCAACATGTAATATTTTAGATGATTGGTCATAATTAAGAATGCTTTAGATTTATAAATATACGATAGTCAATATCTTATGAGTATGGTAAGCACACGGTGACTTTGATTAGTTAATCACGAAACGAGCAACATTCTACAGCGGGTTGATAAAAAACCTCTACCAATAGTGGGAGTAGGGGAAATCATCTTCAACACTTGTATGCTATCATATCACCCGAGCTGTCATTACCATAAAAAAATTGAAATAATGTAAGAAATAAATGTAATGTATGTAAGAAAGAGGAAACATATGATCAATAAAGCCAATGACAGCAACTTCCTTCCGTCTCAGTCTAAAAAAAATCAAAGTATAACTGAACCCTAAGTCATTCAGAGAATGTCTATCGTCATAGCACATTTCAATTCATTACATTAGATGCAACACTACATAATATGTACTTGCATATGATTGGAAATAAATTATATGCCATCCTGCTTTTTTTTCATGTATAATATGTTTCAAACGAGGAATCAAATGTCGATGGTGTATAAATTAGATTAATTCATCCAAACCCATCACTTAACCTATACCAATATAGGCACCCGCGATTGACGCTAACATTTTTGACATTCTCTTTCGTGTTCTCCATTTTGAAGGTGGAATGGATATGGAATGGCTCCAAGTCTCCTTCGGTCAGTGGATTACTAGAATCCTCCTCTATCATTCAGTTCATCGCTTATCATTATCATCGCTTACCATAAATTAATGGTTTTCACAAGCTTGCTGATTTTTTAGCATTTCTCTTCCACCCCTACATTAATAAAAATGTATCAAAACTATCACTCTATCTAACAAATTATTGTAACTATTGATTATAAGGAGGTACATATATAAACCTAATAAAAATCAAAAATATTCACGCGTTCGGAGTTACGTCTTATAAGCCAATTGTTGAGAGAAGTAGGAGGACGCTCGCCCCCTGACACAAGCCCGAAGAGCAAGCTGCGTTGCAAGACACCGATGCCTTCCATCGGAGGATCCGCAGACCCCCGAATAACTCTCGAGGAAAGCCACCGAGGGGGTTTAAGTGGGTACAAATCCCAGATAACCCAGTGTCCCTGCCAAAGCACCTTTTGATGGTTTCCCCCTGTCACCAAATAAATAAAAGGTGACGAGAGGAGATTTATAAAAAAACCTTTGTACTCAGACACTTGATACTTGTTGTGACAGATACGCCAGATGATCACCAGCTGAACAGCCCTGGCGAAGGCCATTTGGACATCCGAAGAAATGTTTAAATAAAAATGTATACATAGTTGTGAAACAATTTGACAATATCGTAATTTATAAACAAAGCTCCAACAATTTCTTTTGCAACATATTGTAATTTTTTATGAATTTAATTCTGGCAACGTTTCATTACGCGTGACTGACCTACTCATGACGCATAGAGTGGGTGTAGATAAGTGTAACTTAAAGCAATGAAAACAAGACATATTATTTCCGAAGTGTAAAGGCGTAATAAAATATTTTACAAATGATTGGAACTATCCTAATCGCTCTAAAGTAATCAGAAATATAGGTATTTACAAGAAAGGAACTTAATATTGTAAACAAAAAATTATGTTTATGAACCTGTGTTATTTACAGAGCACGAGGTTGCCCTAGAATGCCGACCCTTCTCGATTTATGGCGGGTATGCTTGATTCATTATTTTTTTTTTTTCTTAATATTTCATTAATAAAAAAATGTTTATGTGACAAAGGAGTCACCGCGGAATCCCGCTATAAATTACTAAATAAATTTTGTATGCTTCTTTCATTTGAAGCGTGCTAAATGAATTTGAAATGTTGCTCTCCGGATTAAGAAACATGAATAGTCACAAAAGACTAGATTTTTTTTAAATCATTGAAGCACACTTAAACACTTAAACAAACACTTAAAATCAATATTTATCATATTATGCTAAATCAATAAACGCCGCGGGAAGATTTCAGCGAATTGAAAAACTTCCTCCAGGCGGTTGTACAGCAATTTCACAGAAACGAGGGTAGACCGCCACAATGGAATATATTCACTTTTTTTAACATGAAATGGAGGTGAATTGGGTTTTCGATTTCACATTTTTCTCACAATTAGGTCAAGTTTAGGTTCCCATAACAACTTCAATCAATCAATGATAATTATGTACTTCATTAATTCTTTAGGATTTAATTATAATGGATTATTATAATTTATAAATCATATTGATATTAATTTAATAATTATACCAGTAGTTTTTAATTATAATAATTTGATGTTTCAATTCTACTGATAATTTAGTAATTACACTAGTAAATTACTAATTACAATAGTGATTTAATAATTTTTATGCATTTTATGATAGGATAACAGACAGCTTTCTATAAATGAGCCCGATGTCAATCCCCATTTGAAATTACTTCTCTATTTTTTGTAATAGCCGAAAGTCAGAAAAAAAATCTAAATATTCTTTTATAGTAGCACCAGTAATAGCGAAATTGGCGAAGACGATTTCGGTTCGGATCTATTCTCCTGGCCTGAACCTACCTCTTCCTGGGAGTCCGAGTAAGTTTATAAAATAGATTTATATTACAATAATCATTCAATTGATATAAACGCAATTTAAGAATAGTGACTTCAATTTTATCTTTATTGGACAAATGAATAAGAAATTGAAATTCGATATGATAAAAAAATATTCATCATTCATTTATTGATTACGTTGAAAGGAAACATTTTTTTTTTATAAGCAACTCAATTTTCTTTTCTTAGGGACCCCGACCAGGACAGCATCGGTACCGAATTCTGGGAATCACTGTGATCATGATCATACCGGCTACTTGAATATGAGTGTTTGGGGGCTAAGTGCAAATCAAAGTTATACCACGTAAACGTTTGTACTTTGAATGGATTCAAACTCGTGACTAATATAGATTAATATAAAATATAACGTAAAATAAAAATTAAACATTGAAATAAAACGAACCGTATAATTTTTTTAAGAATAATTTCGGTTTAGGCAAAGAAAATCGGATTGTTATGAAATGGGAATTTATATAACAAATTGAAATTAAAGGACTCAAAATGTTGATCTTACAGCGGTGGTGAAACTTCTTTAACTGCTTATGCAGGCCCTTCCACATATACACGTGCCCGCAAGCATGGACACTACTGCAAATCTGTCTGCTGTAATCTCACCATATTATTATATTCATTTTAATTTCAAGCAATACCAAACCTCAAACCTCATTGTCATTCACTTTTACTCTATTGTACGTTGAGTAGAATCAATGTTCTTGCTAACAAAAATCATGTTAAGTATCGATTAAATTACAAATTACATTGTCGCCATCGGTTTTTCCGATAAACAAAACAATGAGTACCGACAAGGTCGGAACGAATCAAATTATCATCATGAAGACTAATGAAAACTGTTTGGGAAACATTTATCTTTATTGCGTTTGTATTAGAATATTAGTACGTCTAATCAATTGTTTTCCCACTTCAAGCTACAACGTCCAATTTTCAGTCAACCCCGAGCGGATCAACCATGTGGAACATTAATGTTTAAGAAATATATCAATGAAAAGAAAAGACACTGGTATACCTACTATATGTACCTACCTACTATGTATTAGTTACGGTTATGATTTTCTTTGCCCTTTTGTGAAAGAAGCCTGTAAATGTAATAGTTCGCATTTTGGCATTAACTAAGTATAGGCACATTAGTGCCTAGCATTAGCTTAATCGAGCAATGATGAGCACTACTTAGTTCAAAATTAAATAAAAAAAAGTGAATGTCAGTCGATCGTTCTGCGCCTAAATCATTATTTTGGAATATAATGTGATTGAAAAAATGTGACTTTCCGTACAACTGTCGTTTACAACATTATCTCTAACAATCAGTATTTACTGTTTACCTTGACGATAACGTCTCATATAAGTATTCCGTTACAATCCCAAATATAATGAAAAATACTAAGTTTGTTGTCACTGTAATATATATTCATTTAATATTTTTGATTTATCTTTACTTGCCGTTGGTTTTTTTATCCTTTGTCATTGTTATGATTGACATGTTTCAATTAAAGAAATCGGCAACATACGGCAAAATTAAGATTAAAACGGGTGTATAAGTGGGTATAGTGTAAGGGGTTATGTTTGATAATAATTTCATTTGCTAAACGTGTTACCTATTTTCGTATTTAATAAAATCTAAAGCATTCTCGTAATACGCATTGTTTCCAATAAAAAATGTAGTTTTCCTTGCTTCTAATACGTACTCGTTATTTTGCAGGCGCATACGCATCCGCTGGCAACAAACGCAAACGCACCGCAGTCTAATACACTGTCTACTTATTACATGTTTTAAACGTAGTAGATCACTGGAGATGTCCTCGTGCGAGCAGCGTGCCGGCGTACGACGTACGCTCGAGATGCCGCAGACCCGTACCCGGCCGTGGGACATTAAAGGGTTTGCAGCCAGTTAATTAAGAAATGTAATTCAATGTCTGTCTATTTATATGTATAAGTTTCTAGCTAAATGTTACGTGCTCCGTTAGCGGTATTGTACATCACAGAAAATAAAAGGATTTAGAAACTCATAAGAAAATTTCAATCATGCATAATTATATCTTTTCTCGAACTTCATTAATGACGTTTGTTATTTATTAAGAATTAGATCATTTTAATTTTGTATAATGTATCTAATATAGGAATGTACCGTAAAGGTCAGTGCAGTGGCCGTTAAACATTTCAACCTACCAGCAATACGGTATAACTCGCGCCACGTGAGAAAACGAGTCAATTCGAGTAACAGTAACCATTTTTATCTTTAAATTATCAATCAAAGTACTGGGTTAAAATACTGTAACAGATATAACGAATTTTAAATAGCTAAGCGTTTGGCCGCCCTTTTCATGATAAGTTTGAATCGCCATAATTATACGACAAGGCTGATAGAAAAATCATTGAATTAAATTTCTTAAAATGGTCAGTTTTTTTTCTATTTCAATTAAATTGTGTTTATGTCCCATTAATGATCGTATTTCCAAACCTAAATATATATGTACATTGAAATACATATTCAAAAACAGAAATACATTTAAGCGCAACTATTAATGACCAAACCCATACCCTTACCATCGCTTAGAGCCTTTTTAACGTGGCGCGAACTATTCCTTAGACTGGCACCAGGCTCCATTGTTCTCGCACAAACAGAATACGCTTATTAACTCCACTACGTGATCATGTAAAACCGCCAAGAGGAATAAGCCCCATTAATACGGGCCTGGTAGTAAGGAGTTAGATGCTCGAAGCCGTTTATACCATTATCGGCACGAGGCCTACATTTGACCTTCCTTAACCAGTATTTTAACATTAAGTAATAATGCGTAGGTATACACCGATTCCCGGTGTTCTTTTCGCGTTGACTGCAGCCGTAACTGCAAAGTACAAATAATGCCTTTCTAATATTATTTTGCTCATTGTATTGTCATACGTTCACTTGTTATATAAAACAGATCTGATCTCTCATTCGGGATGAAATTCAACGCGTTCGTTTATTACCTACTTACCTCAGTCGTTTGGTGTTTTACGTTCAAACATCATAGAATTGTTTAAATATTACCTTTAAATTTATTATTCCTAATAACCCATATTTTTTAATAGTTTACACATCTGTGCGTCAGCGAAGTATGGCAATATCAGTTAATGAAAATCAAGGGTAAGTGAAGATTAAAAACTTCTCCTATCTTTGTCCCTAAGATCTAGTCGACAAGAGTTTGCTTTTACTTAAACTATATTATATTGTTAATACATGTTGCCATACGTTTGCATTTAACACTAGCTATACTATATTTATTTTTTTCTATGTTGTTCTTTCTATAAGGCATTAAAAGTAAATTGTATATTTCTCAATAAGTAGAGTTTAAAAATCTCTTATGTAGCTGTACGAATATCAATGCACCCATTTAAATATAATAATGTGTATTATTTATGTGAATCCATTTTTACTATTTAACATTTGAAATGGATAACAATAGCACGTTTATAAACGATTGTCTTCTGTATAATACTGTCGCTTTCTTTTGCAAAAAAACAAATAGCATACATAAGAGCTCTTTATGTAAATACTTTAATCTTTGATGTTAAGATAGAGATAATGTTGTCTCACACTAATGTGCATAGTTTAGTTCCTGTACGTGAGGTACATAAAGAAAAAATGAAAAGATTTCCTACTAGTTTTATTTCATCATAAAAGCTATACAAAAAATGGTTACCATACTTTTATTGACTTCTTGAACATCATATCAAGGACGTTCTTGAATTACGTTGAATGATGTACATGCTCTCACGTTGTTGTCCGAATGACGCGGTCGGCCGTTATTTGTCAAAATCCATGAGCGCAGCCTTAGTTTTGTTATAAGGGGCTCAAAGGTTAAATATATACATTTACCCAATTAGTCCCTGAACTTCACGAAGAAGACAAAAAGACAAAGGCGCCGGTATATGGTAAGACATAGGAAAATTTTATTTTTGTCGCCTCGTCCCACCAACTGTGGTCTTCGTACATCTCAAAGAAACAACTTTACAGCAGAAAATACTAGCCCGATGGCAGCTAACTAATCAAAATCTTACCAACGAAGGACGACAAGATACCCTCTCAGAAACTACAAACAAAAGCAATACTGTTGATACATATATCATGTTTTCGACCGTTTTAATAGTGCTGTAGATATTTGTGCATACAAGTTATCGTCGTGCACCAGTGAAAATTTATTTTATGCCTTAACAGATGATGATGATGATGACCTTAACAGCGTTTATTTGTTGTTTTGTATGGTGATCTTTAGGAGGGAATTAATAAATAATACACTTTTGGACAACATATATAATAGTTTAAACTTTAATAATACAACGCAATCACAATAGTTTTACCTACATAGCGTAAATTACGATTTGAAGTAGTGCATTGTAACAAATGAATAATTGATACGATATATTTTGATATCTTCGTGCAATCTAAAGCTTTAGCTAAACCATTAGCTTTTTACTTATGGTAATATTTCAAGATAAAAGAATCGCGATTTACAGTAATCACTATTTGAACCAAAAACCACTTCTAATTGGTTCAACCTCAGCTTTATTTACAAAATTTGCTGTCAGAACCAAAGGTTCAGCTAATTACCTATTGGATTGATAAAATTTATACATTAATAAAATTACATCAAATACTCATTTTAAAAATTCAATTATACTAACAATGTATTATTTTAATTGCAAGGAAGAGACTTATTTGAAAAATACATAAAAGATTTTACATTATGTAATAATAGTTTACAACTCCTACTATTAAATCTAAAGAAATTTATTTAATCATTCTTTTTATCTGCCACTTCTTGTACTCCGTCTGTTATAGCTAGACTTCCATTCTTATCTTGTTTTTGCTGTTGTTCCATTTCTCCAGAAAATCCAAACTCGTTAACTCGTTTGTTGTCAACCTTATAGATCCAACGCTGATACAAGAAGATGAAGAATACAATATCTGTGGAATAATAAAAACATTAGAATCTTATTTCATTGAGTAATTTTGTTAATAATGACAAGATGAATATGCTGTATATACTTACCATCTCTAAAACAACCTATACGATACATAGTTGGCATTTTGATAACAAATGCAAAAATATCATCTATAAACGTGTTAAGGAATTTGTAAGTCATCATGCGCCATGGCAAATGTGCAACTGACTTTAATTTATAGTTTATAAACAATTGAGGGGTCATCATAATGAACCCGAATGTCAATAAGTATCCATACATCATATTGAGGATAAAGGAGTACCACCCCTTGTGTTCTTGGTAGAGTAAGGAATAAATGCCATAGCCAATTAACAGTGGGAAACATGCCCAGCTAAGGTACCGAAAAGCTAAGGTGTCATACTCTCTTGTGCTGGACTCCACATAGGATCCTTTGTCATTAAAACTTAACTTTGGTATTCCCAATATTCTTTCCTCTCTATTAACTTTAACATCCATAACTTTATTGATTTTCCATATTTCAATCAATAATCCGATGAAACATGAAATCCTCACCATAACATTTGTTTCATTATCTAACACATACAATAGTACAACAGTGGACTGAAATACATTAAAAAATACAGATCTTACAGAAAGTCCCTCGAGGGATTGCCTGTTATTCCAAAACTGTATATCATTTTTAAAGGCTAGTAACTCAAAAATCGAATGCAGCACAGAGACAGATATTGTCAGTGCTAATAAATAAGGAGAAGTATCAAGTAGCAGTTCCTTCACTGTATCTTGCTCTTCATCCTTCTCCTCAGCACCTAAAGCGGAAAACATGCTTAATTTATCTCTCATTGACTGAACTGTATACAATTGCCATTTAAAAAGACTTAATGGTTGATAAGTCAAATGCAATTCCAGTTTAGTTGTTGTTTTATTAATTGGAACATAATCCCTCATCATATTCCAGTAATCATTTAGAAAAACTGCTGGTTTATATTCTTTTCCATCAGGCAAGAAAAATATGAATTCATCGAGTGGTGGTGGGACACTGCCTTGCATCCAAGCTGTCTGGTCTGTTACTAAGTTTAACGTTAAGTTGGGATGCCAGTGTGACACTATTTCCTCTTTCATTGTTTCTGCTTTTATTACTTCCTCTTCTGATTTCTCAGTCTGACCAGTTAATAAGTTATGAGTTTTTTGGTAATGTAACTTCTTATACTTATTCAACATTTTTTTACCATATGTTACATATGGTCCTGCATAAGTATTATTATCTTTAGAATTAGGTGATTTTCCTGCCGGTACAATGTATACATGGAGATAGGTGGAGCCATTGCTTTTTAGGGCTTTTGAGGCCTCAATGACTGTTGAAAATGTATAAGTGCCATCACCATTGGGACCTCCATTCCAATCCCCATAAATGAGGCCAGTTTGTTTCCAAATCAATTGTGCATCATCAATATTGTGTAGATTCTCAAGATCTGATAAATATGAATACATGTCTAATATTGTGCCATTCTTAAACATATTTATAGCAGGTGTGCGAGGTGTGCCAGCTGGGTAAGTTGCATCAGTTTTTGGTGCTGAAGGCTGACGAAACATTGATGTTATGAAGTAAACAACCAAAGCACGAATAATTAATGATTTTGTGATTGCAAAGAATGATTCCATCTTAGTGGGTTGCAATCTGCGACGTTGCTCATCAATTTGAACATTAATCTGAAAGAAAAAACAAAACTAGAATTGAGGTAAACTCCTAACACCTGTACCTGGTAGTAGAATTTACTCCTTTTTAATTAATATTTTTTGACATACAACTAATGTTATCAAAGCGTCATCAGTCTAGAATCTAGAAGATTTGTCAGAATGTATACAGTACTTATTGATACATTAACATACGGGTATGTTTGTGTTAAATTAAAATAAATTAAATACTTACATCAACATTTTCATTTGGAACAATGTCTCCAGTTTCATTATTTTCACTGGAAACTAAATTATCAGATGGTTCACTCTGCGGATTTTCGTCACTGATGTTTGCCATTTTGTTAATTTACCAAAGCTCGAACCTTCAGTAAGTCTTTGATAAGAAACTCAAGCCTCACAGTCTTGCTTAAACTACCTTAACGTTACCTATTTTACGATTGCAATAAGGTGTCCAAAGCTAACATTAGATTACAATTATGTTAGCATTAGTTCCGACATAGGAATACACATACTCCGATTTCATTACTGATAAGCAATAGACTAAAAAGATATAGCTGCAATGCAACTAAACTAATGAACACCTTGACGACTCTCCAATGAACAGATCGATGAGAAAGGGCAGCAGATTTTGACAATTAGATTGGTTATCGAATGAACTTGCCTTGGTAAAACATGACATGCGAATAAATTATATTATTGCCAGCAGCAATAATTAATTTCAAATTGGTTCCATATACAGATTTAGAAGAAAAATCAGTTACTTAGTAAGTATGTTGACAAGAGTACAACAGATACAATAATCAGAGAACAAACCAACAATTAAATTAACCGAAACTAAATAACAGAAAATTTTCTAATTAACAGCTAATAATTAGAAAAGTAGTTAGTACTATTAGCAGTTCCATTTCTGGTGTTATTCAAGATCGGTCTTAAATGTATAGCTGTCGTATGCTCGTTAACTACTCTCTTCAATAAAAAAGTTATTCTGGTACTGGTATTCTGGGTCAAAATTCTCCTTCCGTCTCACTGCACTGTAGACTTGGGCATAAACGTTCACACCGGAGATTGAACGACTGAGGTTACGGCTCTTAAACGAACTAGTTCGTTAGTTCGTTATTCATTTTCAGTTCGTCGCTTTTTGCAGCTAGAGCAGTTTGAAAACTAGCGAATGAGCCTTATATTGAACTGGCTTTTGCCCACAACTTTTTCTGCGTGGAATAGTGACTTTGGGCAGCATTTAAATTTTTTACGATACTTTTATTGAAATTAATACAGATAGAAACTGCCGTGATTTACTGTAAGCATATTTGTTTTTGTCTTTCATGCTAACGTAAATAATGATTTTCATCTTCAATTTTATTCCCATTTAGGTGGAGAGTTCAAAAACGCTAGGATTATTTTTAATTATTTCTTATGAACTGCCTAAATACAAACTTCAAAAATACAAAACGTTTTAGCATGATTCCTCACCCCCCCCCCCCCATCATAACTTCGTTATCATCATTCAATTTTCATTCCCTCATCTCATCATGAAACTTACAAAGTATTTATAATTATATTAGTTATGAAAAAATTGAGAATGTCAAGTGGTTTCAGAGAAGTTCCATTTTGAAAATCGCACATTTTACTACTGACTAATTCATTGTTTCATCAATATTATGTGGCACTTTACGAGCGAGTAGAAACTTGAAATATGCCATGTAACAGGGTTTTAGGACATCAAGTGAATAAACTCCGAAAATTGCACATTTTTACTTGGAAGGCCCTTAAACAGGGACGGCAATATAGCGGGATTTATGGGTCATTTATTACTTTATTATAACGTTTTATCAGCACTTGTACATATATAGTGAATCATAGGGAATCTTAAAATGCATGTAACCGTAAATTGTGAATCTCAGTCATATCAATACTTAATAATGACCGATGTACCTTAGTTAATAAATAAGTTTTTATATTGGAACTAGAACAAAACTTAATTGATTATGCCTTATATTACAATGGCATTGCGTCATCCATTCTAACTATAGAAAATAAAACAGAAATATTGAATTGCTGTTTACAATCTTCGTTTCGGCAGAAGCAGAGCAAACTCAGCTTTAACGGTCTAATATATAACCTGGCGTGATGTTATGTATGTTATGTTTATATAACTACATCACAGACCAAATAACCTATCACTCGTGTACTCGGTGATCACAGTAGGTCCTTGGGGTACGCTGGTTTTAATTACGACGTCGCACAAAAAACAGCATCTAGTATTAGTCATTTAATAAAAGTTCATTACCAAGTATAAACATTGAACAGAATCTACTAGTAGTACGCAAGTAATTCAAATACGATTGCTGTTGATTACATATCACCATATGTTTGTAGACCTTCAAAATGGGACAGAAAGCCTAGCGAATATTTGACTATACCTACCTCTGTGCAAATGGTACCGTATAATATAATAATTAATGTAAATTATAGCATGAATAATGACCACCTTCACACATTCTAAAGGCAAAACACTTTCAATTATTTATATCAGTTTATTTCAAACACAAAATTGAAAGACTATTGTTAATCATACCCATGTGCATTCGGAAATCTTGAGTTTCATTCGATTTCCAAACCATCCATAAAGTTAGTTCTGACAACATTAAACAAAACATAATAAACATTACTAACAGCATTTCACATGTTAAAAGTTTTCCTAGAATCTACTCATAATACTTAGATTCCATTGCGTACATGTTGAACATCCGACATTGGATTCCATCACAGAGATTTCATTACCATTACCTATCATTTAAGGATAATCAAATTAGAAATATGCTAATTCTGGTATCTATTCATTTTCTAGCAATGTAGTTTGATGCATGATTTCCTGTCTAAAATTAAAAAAAGGCCATACACTACGTGTTGTGCTTGCCAAATATACCTTATTTGGAGTTATTGCTTAACCTTTCGCTTTCATACATCACCTGACACAGATCCATGCGATCCTTTGTACAAACTGACATAACAAGGTATTTTTAAACATAGCACAATAAATGGACTTCTGGTCAATGATAACAGTCCACTGTGACTAAACACTGGTCATTTATTACATTCAGTTGAATTATCTTCATCGTATAATACAGAAATGCAACCATTTGCAATGTACAAAATTGTGACGAGATATTTGTTTTTTTTCGCATACTTGAAACCAAACTGAAGAATTAATAAATAATAGTGAGTAACAACTTATGAAATTTATTTAACTATTTAATTCAACATTTATTCAGGTGAACTGTTACCATTTATATTATGTCCTTTATCCACTACAATTACGTTTAATCCTGCATCTCCTCCGGCAGATCATGTGGGTTTATAATACCTGGCACAGATAATTGTACCCTTCGTTTTTCCTCTTGCGCTTGCCGGAGTGCGAACAGCCGTTCTTCAAGATACAAATCACTATCATTTTCCCCAGTGTATTCCTGTAATCATAATTCAAAATATATATTTTCTTAATATTTCACATTAAACGTAAACGTAAACGTAACATCTAGCCTGTAATCCCCGAAGGGGTAGACAGAGGAGTGTAGTACACCCCCATATTTCACCAGTTACGTTTAAGTCCCACAATGGAATAGGTGGTGAGCCTATTGC
>DWUN01002161.1:0-14483 GCA_018249975.1 Passova gellias | reverse complement strand
TAAAGATTTAAGGGAACAAGGGGACATGACAGACAATGACAGAGAAAGCGACTTTATTTTATACTATGTAATGATAAGTAAAGCTCAAATACAAACTTCAATCGTACATTGCTTAGAATACATCGTGTGAAATTTAGTTTCTTCCAACAGAAGTAGATTTTAACTATATTCCGAGCACGGGGAGAACACAAATTTAATTAAACTTCGGTGATACTACTGAAATTGGCCGGCAGATGTATGTACGTCGGTGAGCAGATTTCACACATAGCCGCTTCTTATAGAAGTGGTCGTCTACGTAACCGCCGGAGTTCTGCCTCTATGATGATATACGAGCATGGCTACTCACACAGTGGTACATACCACTACAGTTTAAATTAACATTCAAATTGATAAGTTCACTAAGCCGCTACATCTTTAATTAAATAATTATATACTTTCCATTTAACGGAGCTTTCATATTTGCAAAGGTCAAGTTAAAAGTACAAAAAGTAGCCTCAGAATAAATTTTAGGTATTATCCTTAGAGAAATATAAATAAATATCATGACGAACCGTCATCTGACTAGAAATTATGTAAATGTAAAATTGTCTAATCGTCGTAGTCCCATTCATATGCGATTTTAAATAAATTATTATCAATTCAACTCTACTTAAACTTTCATATCGACACATTCTAAACGTACCCAATGCTTGTATATTGGAGCAATATTCCGTTAAACGTTTTATTAAAAGGATGCTGGAAGCGATCTCATAAGGAAAAGCGAAGGGATTTGGATTATGTTATAAATAATAAAAGAAGACCAGTCTCATTGGCTATTTGAAGGAGTCAGAGTTTGTAAAAGGAAGTCCGTAATAAAATACCTTTCATCTTCAACGTCTGATATTACACTGATAGTATTTTCTATTTTTTTACCGGTATGTTTTTTTTATATATTTTATGGGTATATGTACATATTCATAAACATTATTAGTTGTAATGCAATTCAGTCAACCAGTTAAAGTTATGATTTTGCTAATAACATAGTACGTATATTGAAAAATATGAATTCAATACAATTATGGATGAATGAGATGTCATTTGCATTTAATAATATACTATCAGCTTAACCACTAAAATGTTTAAAGACAATCTTGACTGGTTCGTTGAAACGAATTTCCCCAGTAAATTAAACGTGTTGAAACATAAACGATCCTAAAATGATACTAGTGGCTCTAATTGGCACAATTTCTTTCCTTAACGGCCGCCAGACGTCGCCCTCATAAAGAACAACGCTAAAGTCGGTGCCGACATAGCCGTCGAATTTCAAAAACTGAAGCATGTTAACAATTTTGAGAGTGCGAGCGCTTTCAATATCGGAGTGTCGAGGAGCGACGGAATATATTCACCGAATTCTTCCAGAAGATTTCATACAGCCTGCGGTGGGCGTATGAGCGAGAGCGCAAATACATTCGGGAACAAAGATGGTGACATCCTGGTGATTGGAGGAGCGAATGTAGACCGAACATACAGATTAACGGAGGGGACGGTAAAGGTACGTGGTCGTTTGCTTTGAAAATTCTGCTTCAAACATTAAAGTGTGGTTTTCAACAGGTACATTGGACAGATACTTTACGTGAATTTACCTACGCGATGTCATTATTTATTATGTATTTAGAACAGCCAAAATTGCATTAAAAGTGTAAATTTACTTCTGTGTAACAGTTGCACTAATATCACCGCCGTTAATTAACATGCTTACCAGTTATTTGATAACTAAATATGATAAAGATAAATTTTTAAGATTTAATTCAAGTGAAATCGACGAAACTAGAATCTATGAGACCTATACATATTATAGTACACTAAAAGTAGTAACAACACTACGTACAAGATAAGTTAAGTAGTAGATATGTCTGAGTAAGTCTACACCAGCTGGCTTAATGTGCCTATGACGTAACAGCGTCGATAAATTTCAAATTCGCATTTTCATTTGAGAGGACTCGCTGTTCAATTTGTAATACTTTGATGGCGGATATACTTAGTAAGGATAACTAAATTCTTAGTCAAAACTTAAATGAAGTTCTAATTAAACTACACGACTTGTTTGACACGAAAGTAACTTGCGCTGCTTCTTTTTAATCGCGCACTCGATATCATTATAAATAGGAACAAGTTATCGAACCGTCGTAGAAATGACTGCACAGCTAATGAATCCGTATTTCCATGATAATATTGTACAAATGTAAATGTTTGTTTATCTGTTTGTTTGTGTTTCTTCCCCGTAAAACCGGGCAACGCACCGACGTGATTTTCATGAAGATAGATGAAAGTCTGGAGAGTGACATAGGCTGCTTTTTTCCCGGAAAAATATCTTATCTCAAAGGGAAAACACTTCTTAATCAGATAAGCGCTATAGATGGCGCTACGGGCGCAATAACGGTGTGATGTGTGAACAAAATAAATTATATTGACTACGACGTCGGTTACAAGCTAGTGTAATAAATGTACATAATTCTCTAGTTACAAGTACTCATACTCTTATAGTAACCACACTAAAAGTCATTTCACCCCATCACGCCGATAAAATTGAACTTTAAACTAGACAATGAGGAGCTTTTTCATCAGACATCTTGCTACTTAACGTACAGCATTTAATATTCCGGTCTTAATATCGTGTTCATTGTCCTCGTTTTTAATTAAACTGTAAGTTCTATGTTGGCTCTCTTAGATCGTTAAAGGGTTCCCAAACAACTTAGTTAAGAGCAAACTTGGCTTGAACACGAGTTCGAAGTAAAGCTTCGTTACAGTCTTCTGTTTATCGATAAACAGTTACATAGAACATATAATGTTATGTTACGACATTCACGTATAAAATAATAATTAAAAAAGAAAATGCTAATACAAAAACAAAAATGCATTATGAAATATTACAAGCGGGGACATTCTGTATTGGACATTCCTTCTTCTTCGGGGTTTGGAAAAAAGTTCTATGTACCTATTGCTTTAGGTAATAATTTTTTCATTAAAATGTATAATTCCTTTCATTTTACACATTTGTTTTTTAATACCAGATTCATATCAATTTGATGGAAATTGTAACACAATCTCGTTCCAAAATCAAAGTAGGTACAGTATACACGAAGCTCGCACAAATACATATATGTAACGAATGGACATTGGAATTGAGCCCACGACGGAAACGTCCAACACCTTTTGAATAACATCAGTACCTGCGTAAAATGGTCACTTTAATAACTTTGCCTTGCTGTAATACCCATTATCCATTATGTTATTCAAGAAATATGCCCAAATGCAGTCCATCCAATTTTATGGGAAAATCTCATCTGTCTGTTTTTATGAAAGTACGAGTAGCTATTATCTACATATGTTTTATTATTTACTCATTATATATCTACTCATAGTGGGTGTATAATCGTATTGTGTATGTTTATGTACGTCATAGGTGTAACAATTGAAGTTATCTTTTTTCTTTCTTTTTATGATATGTGAAAAACCGTAATATTACAGTAGCTAGGCATAAGTGTTATTTAGCGGTTATAAAAATACTATTAATTGATTCAGCTCCAGCGGTGTGGAATTCATGGAAGACACAATTTGCAAAGTTTAATTAAACTGAGATGTCATTTTTCATAATAATTTAAATTCTGAGTCAGATACAATCGTTTTCTTTTACTAAAACTAATTTCAAGCAACTTAAGCAATACAATTAATAAACATAAAGCTAAATGTTTGATAGTCAATAACGAAGCTTGATTGGATGGCTTTGCCGCTCCAGCGCGCGTTTCGTTCCCAGGGATCGTTAGAGGGTTCGCTTCAAACAACCAAGTTGACAAGGGAACATAGCGTGGGTTTCGAATACGGCCATCGTAATTTATACGCCGCATAGTTAAACGCTGTCCAACCTCGTTCTTATAGTTATAAGTCGAAGCATTAATTGGGAACAATAAATCTTAATAACAGGTTCATTTCAAGATGTGCTAATAAAGGTTTTGCTTTTGACCTCGTCCTCGGGTGTTTTTTTTAACCCCTTTTAAGACGAACAATAAATTTAGCATAATATGTGCATTTGAGTACTATTATTACAGTCTACAAATACCACAAAAACATAATGCTTAAACCATTTTAAACATAGAATAGGTATAGATTCGTTTTTAATACAATAGGTATATGTATAAGATATCTATGTTTTTTTTTTAATAATTTAGGAATTGTACCAGTTATTTATAGTTTCATTATCTCCTTTTCGTTCATGTCTGGCGGCTATATGCGTCTTTCGTCGACATAAGAATAAGTAAGCATTTAGGAACTTTTTATTTCATACTTACATATAGACCTCTTAGTTCTATATGTATAGATAATTCTACAAGTATGTATTATGAGGAATGTGTTGAAATAGAAAAAGAAACTTTTAACAAACTTTTTATTGAATGCATTTATTATGATAATATTAGCTCTCAGTCGCCTAGTGCGTACCTTCGGAAAGTTGTAACAACTCTACATTTAGAATTAAATTGAAACACACATACATAATGATATAACAATAGAGTATACGAAATCAATAACAGCAGACAACAGTTGTCAAATGTACAAGTAATTTCAGAATATCATATATTATTACTTTATAAGTTCCAATCAACATTGATACAATTTTTATTAAAACTATTATTTTGTTGTATTGTCAATTACTATAGATACACATAACACATTTATAATGAATAATTACATAATTCTGTACATGGAGCATGTACAGAACATACGTAACAGCAACAGAGCTCTGCACATGTTCCAAAATGCTTCCCGTTTACCTAATTAATGATCGGCACTGAATTCTTTGTGAATGTGATTATTAACAATTACAATATGATGTTGTTCTTCTAGTTTTGTTGTTGACAAATTTTAATCGACTTGAGTTGTAAAGTATCTATTTGGAGGAGGCCAATTACCTCTAAAACTACGAGTAGTTCAATACAGTGCAATTGCTAATTCTTATTGTCACATAATGAATAACAATGTGGTATACTAAACTATATGTATCATTTGGAATTTGTGAAATTTTCCAAGTGTTCTTTGGTCAATGTGAAATACCAGTTATCAGGTATCGGCTATGTGGTGAATATAATTGCCGACCTTACTTACCGTAGAATTTCAAACACATGTAAATAAATCGTGTGCTTAGATTTATCGAAATATAATTCTACACATTTAATCAGGAAGTGTTTCCTTATATCACGCAACTGTATGGAAAGGAAAAACTTTCGAATGAGATGTTGCAAGAACTTTTCCAATAAAAATTTAAATGTTGATTTCAAAAACTTTTGTTGGGCTGATGAAAATATTCTTAATGTACATAAATGTTTATTTTCTTACAGGTTGATTTCTGTATAAATATCACTCATTATATGGATTATTATACTCTACTCATTGGTCGAGTCCGCGCAACCTGAAGCATTACAAAGTATTTCAAAGAAATTTAGCAAAAAGTAATGCGTACTTAATGTACTGAATATACTTTTAAGTCATTTTAAAACACACAATTCTACACTGTATTAAAAATAAAAAAAAGTGTTTTAATTAAATTTGATTCAATTTATTAGTATGAATGTTAACGTTCTTAATATTCATGACATCTTGCTACGTAAAACCATAATCACAAGATAAGCACACCTCATAACTTTAAAGTGATATTTTCCTCTCTACCACAAGAATAATCTATTGTAATTGAGATAAATACAATGCAATAGTCATTTAAACATACTATTTTACTGGTGGAAATATTCGTACTTCATGATATTAACTTTTAAACAAGATAACATGAGTTACGACTTCCGCTATTTGGTATTTAGAATAGAACGAATGCACGTTTGTTAGAATTATATTAATGACGCACAAATTAATCATCGATCCTTTCCGAGCAATGTTTTATTCATTAATTATCGAAATAAGTATTTGTAAAACAAAAAAATAATTAAGAAAAAAATCAATGACACAGTCGGAAGGGTAAATAGGTCTTCAGAGAAGGATATTAATTTTCATTAAATATGGTTTTTTATATCGTTCATTTTACGACAGGCAAACATAACACCAAATAAATGTGAGTTAGCCAAGGCACAAGTTATCTTACTGTTTTGGAAGAAATGCAGGATTTAGATTTGATCCTAGCTACAAATTATCCAACTTTCCGAATAGGTACAAATTTTAATAAGATTGGTACATTCAGTGACAACAATATTAAAAAACTATCTTTCTGCATAAATTCACAAAATGTTATACCTACTCTAAGCGAACATAATTGTTAATTTATACTCATTATTACAATTTATCTAAAAAGTTACATCGTAATAGTACAAATATGTTTTTAGGTTTGCAAACACGGGGTAAATTGTAGGTACGTACGACTAGGTCGTAGACTCGAAGAAATTCGACGTTCAGTCGAGTGTGGTCTTTGTTCGCATCGATTTGACAGTGCTACGGCACCATTAAACTTTAGCACAATCCACTCGATGTACGTCAATTCTTTTTATCCACTGCTATCTGTATACCCTACATGCGAGTCAACGATTTTTCTACCTCAATAAACTGCAAGTAGCTATTATAGTGTTTGTTCCGATCCTCGCTATACGCCACACGTAGGTTAAACCTCATTTTGCCACAGCCATTAAAATTTAACCATTTTTTATCTCACACGATCAAAATAATGATAAAGGCGTAACATTTTTAGCGTTTATGTAAACCGTCCTAACAATACATTCTGTTTGACAAATATCGTAAGAAAACCTCGTGTCTATAAAAAACGGTTATTAGTCGCTTCATTTTGTTACAAGCATATAATCGTAGGCACTACGTTATTTAAGCTCATATCAGTACTATTATGTCGATCTGTCCATACACATTACTCGCATACTACATGTGTAGGTACTTTAAATATATTATTTACATTCATCGATAACGAAGGATGCCTGTAAAGATTTAGTATTCAAAATTGTTTTGGTCCTTGTACTCGTTTTTATGAACGTAAACACTAAATATGAAAGACAAAAATGAAACTGTTATTAGATTTCTTTTACGATAAAAATATCTATTAGAAGAGCATTCCGAATCAAAGCAATCAAAATACGCAGCAAAATCTAAAGAAAGTGATAATTTTATTACAATCTACTGATGGCTAAATGTAACGTTGAATTAAGATTAAGGAAAAGACATTTTATGAACAGAGAGTGAATCCTATTGCGGAATTCTATATGATACTAAATTCTTCACTGGCTCCACTAGCGTTAAAACTCGATGAGGAGTGACAAATGGCGACCTCGAGAGAGGCTTGACTTGGCCAAAAACAACCTAAAATAAAGTAAGTCGAGAGATACATGTCTCGGCAGAATATCTTTCTTACAATCTATACAGCTACTAATATTAAACCTGACATGTAACTCCTTCTTACAAAATATATTTACTGAGGGATAAGAAGAACCATCAGGAGGCTAGGTTGGTAAACATACAGAATTATTATTACGAATAAACAATGTGTCAACAGATAAATTATAGAATAATCGTTATTAAAAATCATAGTAAGCGATCAGGTACAAGATATTTAATAAAATATAGATAAATTAGTATTTTATGCTATGTGTTTTGTATATTAAATCATGTAAATTTTATTGTTTTCGTAATGTAAGAGCCAGCCTTAAACTATCAATACTGTTCGAGATGAATGGGTACAGCATACTAACACAAAAGTGCAGTTCGATTCAAATTATTTGAACAGCTGTATTGAAAGCGATATTTATTGTTGACAAATTGATAATTTATCGATCTTTAAAATGCAAACGAAAAGTAATTAAGCAAGTAAGTAACCAAATTCAACGAAGAACATTATTTTGAATAGATATTACACAGAAATCGGAGGACATATAAATTTAACATTATACATATACATAAAACATTACATATTATTAGCAACGACTAAATTGAGACTAAGTAAAATACATTGATTAATAAATCTATTGGTATACAGTAAAAGCTGTGGTACTTATACCTAAACGTAATATAAACAATTAATATGTATTTCTTAGGTTTGTTTTACACTCGGTTGAAACGCTTCCTCGCACATCGGATTCAATGTTTTGACCACTTCAATGACACTTGTCCGCTTTACAAATCCAACACTTGTAAAGTCCACTCACTCACGCTGAAGTCTGTAACACATTTTTCTTTTTGTACGTTCCAACACAAAGCGCACAGGAGCATTACGACAAAACTTATGATATATTACATGCTTAAATTAAACATTTATTAATACCGTTAAAATTAAAACAGCTTATTATTATGGCAGACTTCATTTCTGTATTTAAAAATAAAGTAACTGCCTCGCACAAAACAGCTAAGAATGCTAAAAAATTAAACCGTGTTTTTTAAATCCTACTGTAGTATTATCTGCCATGCATAGGAACCAAACACAAGCTTTGCTCGTGGATTAAATTCAATCCTATAGGTATAATAAAACTCGTTGCCACTTATCATAACAGTCCTCACAGTTCGGGAGGCATTTAAAATAATGGCACTATGACTATATTTGTAACGCTAATCAAGACTAACGTCTGAACAAAAATTACACGTACTCACACAAAATCAGTACTCTCAATGGATAACGGCGGTAGGTTACCGCCTTGGAAGCGGCTGTGCCGGCTACGAATTTTGTTCACGCGACAAACTTACAACTCGAATTCAGATCGCGTGTGGCGGCGATGGTCAAGTCGCACACGGGCGCCAGTGCGGCGAACACACACAGGGACCCCGCGCGGGAGCGGAGGCTCAATCTCGAAGCCGGCGGTCGGAAATGAGCGCCATCGCCGCCCGAACAACCGCTCCAGGTAACATCTTAGTCAGATCCGGGTCGCAGCATTATCTGCTGCCAATGGTCGGTACTCGCCTCGACCCAAGTCCCGCATTTCACAGTTGTTATTTCCATTCACCGTCTTAGGACCAACTGGCTCGTCGTGTATGCTTCGTCGAGAACACGGCTCCGAGGCTCGGCCGAGGAGCGCTTCTCTTTCACCCGCTCGCTCCGGACTTCCACCTTGGACACGTACTCCTCCATTTGCATTTACTGCGTTCACTACGACGGTTTGCGATAAAGGTCCACCATGTAAGGGACTGCCATCTAGTAATTCGCCTGCTCCTAATTCGCTACGCAGTATCCTTATCTTTTGAATCATCTCCTTTATTTCGTACCTGAGAATTCCGAGGAAACACAACTTTAAGAACGCTATAACACAATAGCCTAAAACGAATAAGACGTCTGCAGTTCGTTTAATCCAAGCGAGCAACCTCTCTGCGCACGCGGCCGTATGAGGAGCGCAATGCACTGTTGTGAACGGTACAGGGGACGTCGTGGATATCGCAGCTATTGTCGAAGGCGTTATTGCTGCCGTATGTGCTGGTATTCGACAGCAACTCGGAGGAAGCGTGGTACGGTTAAAAGCAGCAAAGTCTGCGGGGCCTGTTACGCCGCAACAGCGTTGTTCGCGTTGTAAACGGTCCCAGGCTTCGGAAAATTCAATATCCGTCTCGTAATCTTTGGCAAGACGAATACGTAATTGGGGTCGAAGTTCCCGACAAACCCGTTCAAATCGAAAAGCCCAGTAGACACCGATCGCTACGTCGCCAACGAGTAACGCCAATAACGCGAACCAATAGGCGTTAAGCATCCGCTCCGACAGACGTAGAGCGGCTAAGCAGCCGAGCAACTGCAGCAGACCGGTCTGCGCGGGTAAGGCCGCGTAGCCGTAAAGAAAGCCGGGTTGCGCAGCGCCGAGGCCGGGTACCAGCGTGCGTCTGTAGTCGGCCAGCGCGCGCCCCGCCGCTGCACAGAACGCGAGCGCCCCCAGCAGCAGTGCGCCGTTGCACGCGTAGATCCAGATGCGATAATAGCGCATTGCGCGGTGCGCAGCGGGGAGTTGCGCGGGGCGCGCGGGCGGCGGCAGCGTCATGGTGGCGGGCGCCGCGTCATGGCGCCGCCCGCGCCCGCGCCGCCGCCACACGCCGCGCCCCACGCCTCTGTAACCATACAGACTATATTACAAACATAAAACCTAACAAACATAATGCACAATCATATATTATACTTATACAATTTTACTTAGTAATTTTCAAAGTAATTGTGGAAATACCAACTTTTTTTTAATTATGCCTAAACGTTTACGTTCACGAATTTGCCACCACGCAATATATCAGTGTACGCAGCGTACGTATTTATCCAAACTATTTATTTAAATAGATTTTAAACATTACAACGACTTAAAAAAATCCTGAGCTATTGAAAGCTATCAGTTGGTACATCTACCTAAACGGCGTGCAACCCAACAGAATACTTGTTGCAGAAATAAATGTGATACTTCTGCAATAAAATCAATAATAGAGAATTTAACCTAAACATTCTTTATAAAAAATTTATCAATTTATAAATAGGAATAAATAAACGATTCTCACAGTCCGCCGCCCGTGCCGTATGTGCGAAGCCGCGCTAGTCACAGAAGGGGGCGCGCAATCCTCTGCAAGGCGCCTACCACTCCAGTACGCGGTCTAAAACAAACGCATTCATTTTAGCTAGCAGTCATTTCAAATAAGTTCCAGTGATAACAGATTTATTCATATTAGATATTATTTATTATTAAAGCGACTTTATTTTATGGTATGTAAAGAAGATTCGCACAAAAACGTGACCAGGCGTAGTAAGTGTTTATCAAATTAATTATTTATTATAATAAACTGTCATGTCCTTGTCTAGAAATAAAATAAATACGCCCTTAGCAATTAATTATAAATATTTACATGAACAGGACAGGGTATTATTACTTATTGTAACAGAATATACGAGTATATTATAAGTAATAAGAATGAAATATTATGATTATACTTTTACAATCAATGTACGAAATTAAAATTGAAAGGGATTTCGGACTATTCCAAATTTAATTAAAACTAAAAACGTTATCTGTCAACGCCAGGTCTCCAACAGGGTGGGCAGAAAGCACGGTCTACCATGTCTGTCCTAGTCGTAACATAATATTCGTGTCTAATGTTATCGGTTCTTAAAGTTACAATAAAGTATAGACCTCAAAAAGTTGCGTGGAACTTATCACGGAATAGTTTCCTGCTGTGATGATTTATTACTACGGGAACTCTGCATTATATTCTTTCCACGGCTTCACTCTAGATAAAAATACCCGCGATCTCAGTATTCCTTCATACGTACATACTTGGATATTCAACATATCAAAAACTGCTCTAAAGTTGCTTGTGGTATCTCTGTCAATGCTTTTTTATGATAAGTAATAAATAAATGTGCAGTGCCGATTGTGGTTTATCCTTTTCACAACGCCTACGAATTTATTTAACCTGCACTTGCAGCTGAGAATTAAATTCAAAAGTTTGATAGGCGCCACGCACTTAAAAATATAATGCTAGAAGTATTTTTCTTATGCGCATTTATTGTTGTTTGATTAAATCACTTAATCTCAGTATATGAACTGACAGATGTGACCTACGCTTGTCGCTAGCCTACCTTGCCTCGCCTGAACACTTAATAAGGATTTCCTCAACCGCTTACCGAATACATTTTCACACATAATATTCATAGATTATGCGCGAGTGTCCTCATAACAAAGATTTATTCAAGGCTGGAGAATAGATTTTGTACATTTTCCTTAATCCCATTATCTATCTACTGAAGGAAAACCCACCACCTATATCATAAGAATTACGATTTTATGAATTAGCTTCAATGTAGTATTCAATGTGTATAGATATTTTTTTTTTATTTCTAGATAAATTCAATTTTAAGATTTTAACTGGCGTACTGGTCCACTTTTTAATATACCTTGACTGACTGTTGAGCCGGGGTATGTAAGTTCTATTCTTGCTCAGGGCAAATATTTGTAAGAACTTTTGTTTGGAAATCGCCAAAATTTTAAAGCAAGCACTATAAAAACTAGTAAACTAAATAAAATAAAGGTTTTTATTTAAAACTAGCTTTTGCCCGTGACTTCGTCCGCGTGGAATAGTGACTTTGGGCAGCATTTGAAGTATTTCAAAATAAATTATAGCCTATATGTTGCCGAGGACTGTAACAAAAAAGCTATATAACAAAAAAGTTTCATCAAAATCCGTCCGGTACTTTTGCGCGAAAGCCAACAGACAGACACAAAAATTTCAAAATTCCTTTTTTTTCTTGCTTGTGTTACTTGTCTGAAGACGTCTAGGGGTATTTTTTTTTTAGTTTTTATTCAATGTACAGAATTGAATTCTAGTTTTATTATATGTATAGATATAGATAGATTTCATTATATTATGTATACATAATTATATAGACAGATGTATAGATAAGGTACATACGTACACTCGATGAAGGTCATGTTTTAGTCATCTAACTGCGGCTTTGTGTGCCCTTTAGGCTATTGTAGACCGGGAGAAAAAAGCCGGTGAAAAAAAAACTTCCAGCACTCTTTTAAACTCCGAACTCTTGAACTCCCGAGTTTCTGAAACCCGTGTATGTATGAAGAGAGCGATGAATGTCAGCTCTGTATGATATATTTGACACTGTGCTCTCAGCCCACCCTGGTAGTGATCTGTCGTGTGTAATAATTCTGAGTACTACACAATACTTAGCGCTGAGATTATTTATTACAGCCCAGTGTAATAATAATATATCTCGAGACAGCTCATACAACGGTCATCTGACTCCAAACTAGGCAGAGCTCGTGCTGACCAGACAGCCCTTAAACTGCATACTTATATAGATAATTTAACACCTATAGACAAGAAATACTGGTTTATTATATATATGCTTAACTCAATAAACTTAACAACATTTAACCAGCTGGAATTCTCTTCTTCTCGGTATTTGATAGGGCCTCGACCTTACTGCTTACGACACTACTTTCGTGATTTGCGGGAGACCTGCTTAATCTATTGGGATTTTATACAAAAGTTGCGTGACTGTAGTAATATGGCTCACTAATTTGCCGCCCTACATCACGCTCGAAACGAAACGTCATCGATCCGCTAGTGCGGCCGGGGCGGCGTGCTGGCATCGCGTTTCGGTTATTGGACTGGCCGCGTGCGTGGGAGGCAGGCAGGCTGGAGGTAGCGGGTTCGAATCACATCCAATACAAACATTTGTGTATTGAGTAAATGTTTGTTGCATCTGGATTTCATGAAAAAAAAAATATATATATATATATATAATATAAGTATTATATAGAACGTTAACGGCAGTTCGGTCGACATGTGTGGGTCATTGTATCTTATTTATTATTTGGATTCTTAGTGGTATCACAGAAAGTTTGCAGAAAGGCAATGAAACTACTGTGACCCTACCGTCTATAATGTTTAAAGATGATCTAGCGAGTCCAGCCGGATTGCATCGTCGTGTGGTCGTGTTGCAGGGCGCCGAGGACAAGCTGAACATGATCCGCGCGTACCGCAGCCAGGTGGAGAAGGAGCTGCGCGACATCTGCTCCGACATCCTGGGCGTGCTCGACAAGCACCTCATCCCCTCCTCGCAGACCGGCGAATCCAAAGTGTTCTACTACAAAATGAAGGTGAGAGAGCGCTTTAAGGCTGTTGAATGTCGCCGGAAATTGTTGCGGATTAGTAGCGATGATGATGTCGCGAGCCACTAATAATAGTGACAATATTATACAGAGGGACCTCTCTTAGATATTTTATAGTTTCCTTATTTTACAGTTTATTTTCTTGAACTCGATCGCGTAGGATATAAAAAATAGTTAACGAATGACTTCCATACGAGGGATGGATCTACGATGACGTTCAGTGATGACGGTGTCACAAATCGCTCAATGTGTTTCGATTTAAGTACGGGCGGACTAAGTGGTGAATATTTTATTAATAAAGTCATCTGAAAAGAATTGATGCTACGACTCTTAGCGACTTTAATGATAACGCAAACAAGAAAGTTTCCTTGTGGTCTTAACCGAAAGTGCCCCAACTTGCCCTTGTTTTAGCGAATATCAATTATTCAGTAAGAGCGAGGCAGGCGAGGCGTCAGCCCTCTTGTGGGACATTTTACATTGTATACAGTTATCTTCTGAAGTTTACGTTTTTATGGTTCAGAAGTAGCAAAACAACCTTACCGTAAAATGTCTCTTTGATGCTTGAGATAATGATTAAAGATGTCAGATTGATAACAGACGCGATGCTGTTCTACAAGTTATCGTTAAGTTGCCACCGACTGGCTTAGCGGCTCCGTATTGAGATCGCGCGGCTTAAATATGGCTTAAATAATTAAGTGATCGAAAAAAAAATTGGTCATGAGTTAAAAATAGTTTATTTAAAATGGTTGGTCTCGTTGGTCGTGCGGTCGCTAGCGCGATTGCCGATCGGGAGGTCCCAGGTTCAAATCCCGGGTTGGGTACTGCTGGATTTTTCTAATTTAGAATTTCTAGTAGTGACTCAGAGTCTGGACGTGT
>DWUN01002160.1:0-14484 GCA_018249975.1 Passova gellias | reverse complement strand
CCAACCCGGGATTTGAACCCAGGACCTCCCGATCGGCAGTCGCGCTAGCAACCGCACGACCAACGAGGCAGTCAAAAGTGAAAAAGCTTTAACCGATTTCATTTTCAGGGAATGTGGCAAATGAAATTCGATCCCGATGATACAGAAGAAACTATATTCCACGTAAACAATAATGAAATAGTTAACGTTTTTCTGATGTACAGGAAAGAAAAGTACAAATACATGTACAGTGAAGACCTCGAAGCACAAGTAATATTAGTAGCAAACAACTACGATTGTTCCAAAGAATTTATTCCGAACTTTAACGCTAAGTATTCCTTTTAAGGATTGGTAATAAAATTAAGGGTCTATTAGATATAATAAAAACCAAGAGGGCCTAATGAAAAACACGATTATAAACGTATGTAGAAAACAGAAATACTTATCTACGTCATTTTGTTCGTCTTATTTCTCATCCTCGCGTCTTTTATTCACCGGCAATTCTTGATGCCTTGTAATTTTCGTATCTTATTATATACTCTGTTAAATACCTGTTTACTACATATGTTTGGCAAATGCCTGGCTGTTTTAAAATCAAATTATGCTCAGATTCGGGCGAAAAAGAATTACAAGCTATTATTTTTCCTTCAATAATTCAACAATGTTAATACTGGATGCCATGTTGCCATGTTCTTGCCAGATATTGTTATTGCGCTGCAGTGGTACGTGAATAATGAATAGCAGCTACGTTGTGCTCAATATTAATGTTGTCTTCAAAACGTTTTCAAAATATAACACAAAATGCTAAAATGAATGCTGATAAAATCAGGGGCCGCTTAACCTATAGTGCAGAGTGTGCAATGCACACGGGCGCCGCAGCGCTTTCTGAGACCTGTTCTTCCCTGTTAGGGAAGAAGAGGTTAAAATGTAGCACACTTCCGCTGCGGAAGTCGAGCGGCAAAACCGCGATAGAGTTACGCCTCGTGTTGTAAGTTCTATGGGCAGCGAAACAGAAATTCAATACATTTCGCTGTCCATAAAACTTAAAACACGAGACGAAACATGAATTATCGCGGTTCGACGCTTAGTTTCGCAACAGAGATGTGCTACAGGCATAAAAACAATGAGTGTTATTCTGCCGTCATATAAGAAGAAAGGCCGTAACTAATACCATACTATAAGCTATAACTACTTATAAAATTGCTTGGAATATGAAAAAAACTTTCTTGTTACGACGGCAAAGTTAATAGTTACAGCCGCGGTAGGGGGGGAGGGTCAGGCCTAGGAGGCGCCAGGGTTTCATTGCACACGGGCGCTACACGAGCTAGAGCCGCCCCTGGACAAAATCAAGAAGCAGTCTGCCTTCCACCCTTGCTGTATTCAGACTTTCAATTAGTTTGCTTTAGAATTTTCCAAAAAAAATAAATGATTCCATTAGAGGTAGATTACGTTTGCAAAAAATATATTTTTAATTTGTAGTTCGATTGGTTTCAGCTAGTGATGCTGCCTTTTAAAAATGAAGAGGCTCATATGTTAATCGTGCTACCCAAAAGTATCACCGGTTTGGATGGAGTTCTTGAGCAACTAGCTACTGGATATGATCTTATGTCGGAGACGACGGAAATGTCTCAAGATTTAGAGATAATAGTAAACATTCCAAGATTCAAAATTGAATCCGAAATAAACCTCAGGGAAGTATTAAGCAAGGTAGTCTTTTAATTTGACAAATTTAATAATTTTCATATGCCTGTACTATGGTACGATATGTCGTATACGAAAAGTATTACATTTGAATGAACGTTTGCCGTGATCGCCAATAAACAGCATCGAGATTTAATTATTATTATTTTTTGTTAGTAAATGTAGAGCTCGACGGAGTTATCGTCCATGCCTTTTTTTAGTTTTTTTTTGCTACGCCTCCTAACAAACTTTACAGGATGATTACAATTTAATATTGCGTAAAAGTCGTTAACGCTTAAAAAAATAGATAGTTTAATTACATCATAATTATATTGTCTTACTTACATATTAATACAATTCTTTTCAGTTGTCCATAACCGTACCATTCGATAGAGCCGTGCAGAAAGTACTCATTGAAGTGAACGAGACAGGCACAGAGCCAAGACCGGAACGAATGAAAGGTACTCGTAAGGGAACGATTACCAATTTGTTAGATGCATTGAGACGTTACTGAGACCAAATTTTAAATAAGTAACTACATACATACAATTTGTTTGCGACACAACGTGTATTATTGTACTTAATTAGAACATCGCAGTAGTATGAAACTATTACATACATTTAAAGAAATTATGATTGGATTATTACGATTCTTAGGGTGATTTCAACTGGAACATTTTTTTAATTTTTTTTAAAACACTGTGAAAACCGCTAAGGTTGATATATTTCGTGCATTCCCCACGGACAGGTTGTCTTATCAACTCTTTTCCTGCAGATTAGCTTTTTCCTGTCAATGATCTTATCTTATGATCGTGGTCTTTCTGTTCTCTATCAGTCTGCTCTTATCCGCGCCTGAGAATGAAATATTTAACGTTATTCTAATCTAATCCTTATTATATAACAGCGTGTCCTTTATTAATCAGTAAAATAATTTAAGCTCTTTCTGGTAGTCCAAATAGTGGGGAGGGTCAATAGTAGAATGTACTTGGCATTGCTCGGAATAAAATTACATCGGTGCGGTTGAATAATTAACATTTAATTTATATGATTTTGCTCTTATTATTACAGGTGGTTTCATCCCGCGGTGGAAGCGTAGACCTATAGATTTTACAGCTGACCGACCTCATTTGATAGTTATAATAAGCCACAATATACCAATTATCTGGGTTGCATTTCGTGGAAAGTTCGATTAAGTACACTATATGCTTGTCATACTATAACGGAGTGTTTTGTAATATACAAATTATTGTAAGTACATAATAAGTGTAATAAAATAGAAAACTTTGTAAAATGTGGTGGTGTTTTTATTATTTAATAATACTATCAATGCGTTTGACTTATGTAATAAATATAATCACAAATGGCAGTACTTGATTAAATATTCGCTGATTTGGTATACAATGTACATACCTAAATTAATGTGTATTCTTACTTCTGAACATCAGATAACCTGCGTTACCTGTATTTTCTATAATATCATGAAAGCTCATTGGCTAGTTCATAGGTTTCAGTTTCCTGCTTTTTGTAAGTTGTAGATGTATCTTTATAAGATTATTAACGTCGAAAGTAGGTCTTCCAACCCTTGCTTTGAAATAAGAGCACAACGCATAACGGTGGTGGCAGGCAGCCAAGTGGGTGCTTTAAATCTACTGGCGTACGTTAACAAATGCGTGTCATGGCCTTATGGACCCAATCTGCGACCTCATGTTGTAGACAATTTCACCATATCCGCTCATACGAACACATAATTCCCAAATATAAGGGCAAGCGCGAAGATTCAAACAAAAAAACATGGTTTCGTTCAATTGATGCTAGATAGTAACAGTTGACTTTTAATATAAGACGTAAAAAAAAACTTGTTAAAATCGACGACGCCATTGCAACTAATCTGAAGAAGTATTCATAGACAAGTAATTGTATAAATTTGGGCAGAAAGTCAATTTCTAGCTGATTTTTAGACTGCTTACATCACAATCGGTGTACGATTAATCACTCGATCAGTTATGACATGCCTATTTACAGATATATTATTCCTTAAGGTATGCAATAAGTTGATCACTTGCAAGCTAGGCGCCCACAGAAAGTCCCAGCATAAGGGTATGAGCGTAGATACCTATTGTGTATTGTAATCATGATTATCGTGAAGTATTTTAAAATCTATTATAAAATGACATTTTCAGAGGCGACTGCGATAATCACCTTACTGTTGCGTATTAATTAGGCCCATTAATTTAAGTAGCTACATCCAAATGTGCGGAACATAACGAATTATTTACAGGCATTATTAGAAATTGTTTCCAGTTAGATAAGCGATCTCGAACGGTTAAGAGGCACACGTGCTGTGAATAAACGTTACTTGTAAGAGCGTCACCTACGCGGTCAGATTTGTTTGTTGATTTGTTTAAGTTACTTGTCCGGTATACTACTCGCACATAACATGAAAAGTGTTGATAATGTAATAGTGGATAATTTCTTTTAATACACTATTATACCTAGTTATAATCATTATAAAATGTGTTGAAATAAATTAACTAGTAACTACTATAAGTAAACAATCATGCATAACAGTGTCCTTTGGTTTATTGCCGTTATAGTGTATACAAATCCGTGCGCGACATCATTCGATTTCTTTTTGCCTACTCTTAAGTCAATGCATCAGTCGGCTTCGTCCTTAACAAGGCCTATTCAAAATATACACCAAATTCCCAACCGAATTCTTAACTATACTCTCTACGATGCATATAAAGACTTAAGTGAAACATTACCACAAAAGTCTGCGGATGTATTCAGCCTAGTGAATCCGCTTAACTACTTACCTTCAACCGTTCACGGGACAACTAAAATTGCAGAACAAACGCCAATCTCTAAAAATAATGCCGTGAGTTCTACTGATCTACATCAAAATACAGACAGAAGTACTTCAATTGAAAAACAACAAGACTTATTTCGTAAAATACAATATTATCCTGAAAAAATATCGAAAATAAATGCCCCTGGCTCACTCGAAACTGTAACACCGAAGATAAGTACCTTGAAGAATTACACAATTAGCGGCAGAGGTACACTAGCCACTCCCACGGCGACTTCGGATAAACTTGTTGAAGGATCTTTAAACGCGCAAGTAAATACATCCGCTAAAGATGATTTCATGCAACTCCTTGAACAATTCCAACGAACGTTTTACCAAGTAAGTTTTTACAGTTATCGTAAAATAGTGGGTTCTCTATTTTTAAACATTCAATGGTTCACTGAAATGCACTATGAATTTTATTGACTTCCGCTCCTTGGAGGTCTCTGCTTTATGCTTTTTTTTTCAATATGGGTTAGTTAGTTATCCTACTTTTAGTGTTTTATCGCGGTATAAGTAAACGAAAGCATTGAAAAAGAAGAAGTAATTTAGAAGTAACGTTTAATATCAATCGGGAGAGTACCTACCTATTCTGTTAGGTATTATTAAAATTCTTTGACATTGTTATAGGTACACATATTGTTTAGAGATTAATTACAAAATCATTTGATTGAATAATCGATGTTTAGTCGTATGCCAATAAAATTAATATAGAATACCTTTTACGTACTTAAATCATCTATGTATGTATTATAATGAAAATCTGTTGCTCATTAAGTGTTTCATATAAAAAATATCCACATTAGAGCCAACATTTTACGTATAACAGCGGTTCAATTCATTCAAAATTCATCATTTTGGAATGAAAAAATATAAATATATAATTATATTTTTTGAATGAGATGGTCAATCGTCATGTGTGAGGATGTCCCCCAAGATATTGTTATTAATCTTTCATTCCAGCCATATCAAGTACCTAATTCAAATTTGTAACATAACCTAATTTCCTGTCTTCAGGCTTCTTATCAAAAATTTATATCGATAAGCCAACCAGAACGACGCGAGAATGGAATAACTTTTGCACAATCAGGATTGTTTCTCTATTTACAAGTAATGGCTCTATGTACTGAATTGGATACAGAAACAACAGATCAAATCAAACAATCTTTAGGCTTGAAAACAAGTTGTGCGGTAAGATTTATAAAAATATAATCGGCCACCAGGGTACGTGCGAAACAATAACTTTAACGCGCTATTGGAAATCAATTGTAAATAGAGCCGATAGGTTATTTAATCCATGCTATGCTAGAACCTATTTGAATAGTAGCAATGTATTCGTTTTGTAAGTCATGAAATATAGGTAGGTACTATTTTATTTACCTTTATAGTGGATTCGACACTTCGGTCGTGCAGGCTAAGGACTTATTGCATACCTGCAGTAGTGTACCGCATAGAATAACCATATTTTGGAAACTGATATCATAATGTAATCATAAGTCCAGACAGCCGAAGGTTAAATATACTTGAGTCGCCACACTGGCCACAACTCGCATAGAATAAATGTGATGTCGAGTTAATTTATTTCAAACACACAACACATACGGAGAGAGTGCATTCCGCTATTCATACCCTTGTATAAAGTTATTGTAACTTATTCTAACAGGAACAAGTTCAACTTCTAAAAGAAGTAATGTATAATTTGCCAACATCAAGCGATTTCTTGAAATTTCGCTGGTCGTCACGTCTAGTTTTAAGATCGGGGCTTAGTGTCCGCGACGAATTTCTCATCAATATAGCTCCAGCGTTACAAATTTACTTAGAGCACCTCCATAAGACTCATAATTCACAGGAACTCACGAAACGCCTCAACAACCTGGTAAGTTCTAAGTATTTTATTTCTTGTCCGCGTTTTCATGTCATTTCAATTTATCTAAACTCCATTGTTTAAATATAAAACCGACTCAATTTGACTGGTTCACCGAATATTATTAAAAGTATGAACATAGATAAAACATCATTGTTTTTTGCACGAGTATCGTGTATACACCGTACAACGCACTTGTTGATTAATCTATCGATATTACAAGTAATAGAATCTTTCTAAATGATATAAATGACCTAAATTATAGACAATTAGTAAATAATCAAGAAGATTCAAGTTCTCTCATTTGAAAGTGTAGTGTTATAGGTAGAAACAGATTCCGGCGGGGTGATGCACAATACATTTGAAGAAGAAGAGTTATCAAATGGCTTTTGTGCAGTGTGGCTCACGACGATGTACATGCGCGCGCGCTGGCGTTCCGCCCCCACCGTGCTGAACGAGTCTCGATTGTTCTATAACAATGATGCTAATTCTAGCGGAGTGCGTATGATAAGAATCAACGACATCATGCGATACGCTGATCTCCCCGAATGGGATGCTGAAGTAAATACAATTTGTCTTTAATTTATAACTATGTATAATTTCGTAGGTTTGGTTTCAAAAAACAGCGAAAAAGAAATCTTTTATTTTCAATCACTGTAAAACAATAAACGAGTCATAGTGAAATAATAATAGTAATCCAGAGTTGTTAAGTTCTTCGATTACTAATGCCTTTAATATAAGTTCTAAAATAAAAGTAGTTCCTGTTCAGTGATTTTCGGTTGGCTACGCGAATGTGTCTATTATCCGAGGTACAAAATATAGGTAGGTATACCCCTGTTGAATACCTATTACAAGTATTTAGAGAAAAATCAGTATGTATTTATTAAAATGTAATCCATTAACATTTTCTGACGAATATACATATTAATGTTTCCAGGCGATAGAGATACGATATGCACAGCCCGAATTGACACTTCTTTTATTAGTGCCGCGTGGGCGTTCGCTCAAGAGCCTGGCTAATTGGATTTCATCAGTAAATCTCCAGCGTGTCTATGAAAAAATGCAAACCAAACGTGTTGCTGTGACATTACCAATATACACATTAAGAATGACTCTTTTACTGCCAGGAAAACTGGAAATGGTAATCCACAGGACATATATATTTTCTAATTTAATAATTATCTATACACTACTGATAACTAATAATTAATAATAAAAATATATAAAATTATTAAACTTCGAATGCAAAATGCTGGCGCTGCATATTGCGATTCACCGAGCAAGGGTAGTTTAAGAATGTTGGGCTTGGCCTCTTAGTCGTATCTCCATTGGAATTCCACTTGACTACCCTAATGGAGGTCTAGTCCTTTTACAGTTTTAGGAAGAACTGCTTCGTAGTAGTGCCCAATAGATTGCAACGGAGTTTTTTAAAATCATGATTTTATACAATGACACTAAGAATTTAATCTAATTCTGAAAAGTGACAATTGTACAAAAATGTTAAATGTAGGTACTACATAAAGTTTCTTTTCGCAGATGGGACTATCGGGACTGGTGACTTCAAACGCTCATTGCGAATCGTTAAAGCTTTCCCATGCGGTACAACGCATCATGTTCTGGGCTGAAGCAGGACGCAATGCATTTAAAGACGACGGTATTTAAAATATTCTGATCATAATTAGACCGAAATAGCAACCATCTACCTGTTATTATTTTAGTCTGCCAGCTAGCACTTTTCTAGAAAGTAATGTTCCATAGAGCTTCTAACTTGGTTAAATTTTTTATTTTTTTATTATATAAACAGTTTCTTGTGGCCTCGAGGAGTAAGAGGTGAGTAAGAGCCCACTAAAATCCTCTCGAAGATAAAACTGCGCATTTAGGGAGGGTATCGACCCCATAGATCATCGGATCTCAAGAGGAACGCGCCACTGGTTGCACTGGATGTTGCCCTTTAGACTTGTCACAAGTTGTCATCTTCTTAGTCGGCATCGAATTAGAAATTGCTGTCCGACCCACCTCGTTTACCAACTCCGTACCAATTGTGTTTTACACTTTTTAACTTTTGTTACAGGAATTGAATGGGACGAAGCACCCGAACTGGAAAGGATAGTGGATCGTCCATACATATTTTATGTGCGTTGGCGAAATTTAACTTTACTTAATGGAAACTTTGCACTTTAATTGTATCTAAACATTATTTTCTAATGTAATAGAAAGTTTATATTTATAGGGATATAGCTTAAGATATATTTTTATTGTGCAATAAATGTATTTATACTGAAAGCATAGCTCGTCGACTTGAAATGAAATTCACAAATCACAAAGGTTGTCACTGTAACTATTGCCAACGAGTCATGATCTGGTATAAACATTTAGAAATATTTCAGGCTTTTTGATCTCAATATTGAAATAATAACAGGCATTTGTATTTATATTTTTATTTATCCTTTACATTAGGACGAATCAATGTATAACTATAGATAAGTATAACACAAGCTGTCACTTTGCGTTAATATTCAATTTCCAGCAGATAGGAATAAACTATCATTGAAAACGATTGAAACATAGATTGGACGGAAAAATAGTTTTTTTGAAAGAAAATTTAAAATACAAAAATCGTTTTAAACGGAAGCATAACCACTAATTATTATAGATAGATATAAGTTAATTAAATTTTTCATAAATTATTTTATATTACTCAACTTTTATACTGTATAAACAATATTTACTTACAACAGAAACCACTTTAAACATCACACTATATCCGCTCTGCTTGATATAACCAAGTAATCTAATACCTACACTTCCATAACTACTGAAAATTGTATATTAAAAACTTAGCGCAAGACATAGCTACCTACATTAATGCGATTTAATAAACTGCTTTCAAATTTAGCATTAAAATACCTAGTACCAAGTGATTAATAAACTTACGGATAATAGCTTATTTTTTAAAAAGTGGCATGAATTAATTTATGGAAAACTTGGACAAATGTCCCTGTCTACGTAGCAGTGACAAACTAGAACCTTCGTAAGGAAACTTTAAGAAGGAAGCTTGCAATAAAATTTCAAATAAAATTATTGAGAGTTTAGGAAATGTAAGTGGGAACCAAAGTTAATTATCGATCAACAAAATTTACATTTGGAAATTTCCAATAATCGGAAAACGAATTCTGAACAGGAGACGGAATAATCAAACTATGTATCATTTTGTTGCCACGTATGAGTGCTAGTAAATTCCTTAAATACCAAAATTCCTTAAAGACCATTATATTTAACCACTCGTTGCTACATGGAATATGACATATTAAGTGAATCAATCCAAACAGTTAAACGCGTCATAGGCGAACTACACAAATTACATAAAAATAATCTAACAGCAAACCAAATATTCTTGAATATTCTGCTTAGTATATGATATTATTTCACAAGTAAACGTGACATCACAGTAAAATCACACACAAAAAATATTAATTAACCTAGCAGTGAATACGAACTACATATTATAGAAACATGTACCTCAGCGATTAAGCTTTCAGACTGCTGATGACATTACAATACCCAGCACATTTTTTTGTTGTTTTTGACGCAGTCTTTATTAGAGGACATAACAGGCTTTCATATCGCAAAACTCTTAACTATTCTTTCGTTGCCATATTGAGGGATTAGATTTGAATTGGCTAGTTGACAATGGTACAATTTAAAAAAATACAGACGAATTGAGTAGCTCCTCCGTTTTTGAACTCGGTTAAAGGTATAAATGATAATGAAGAGTGCGCTACCTCGTAAATAATACTGTAGTACGTAAGTAAAAAAAATCCGAATTATTCCACAATTAAACCGAAGTTAATTATCTCAGGCAAACGCTTGCTCATCAAATAATTTAAAAAAAATGGAATTTTAATCGTATCGTCACTGTCATGTGACAGTGCGCTATTTGAATTTTTGAATTTTTTCAACTGATTAGATATTTTTTTGGGAAAAAATAAAATTTTGAGAAATACCTATTAACATTTTATCTCGCTTCTTTTAGAACACTTTGTATACAAACTCATATATCCCGTAATACCTACTTTCTACAAATATCGGGTTCAATCAAAAAACTACGTTTCAGTAATTAAATAAGAACTCGAATCTTTTTCTTTGTATAGAAAAAAAAAACAAATGTGAGTTTTTAGTGAGCGTTTTAAGTCTGTAATTGATAATACATGTCAATGGAATGTTCTGTAACAGTTGTTTTCCAGGAAAAAACAATAAAATAACAATTCCCTATTCTAATACGAGTCCGGTAGATCTTTAATTAATTGAACGTATTTCGTTACTGTTACGTTCTAGATCTGCATCCCAATCCCAAACGGTACCTACCTTTTTATCAATGTGTGGGAATTTATACGAACTTATAAGTACGAAAAGTTACAGATTTCGTTCTGGGTATTCATAATCAGTACACTACATAGAGCTTATTAACAATACATAAACCACAATGAAAATCACACAGTAATAAGAATATTTCAAAAACGCTCCTGGTTTAGAAGTAAATGTTTAGGTTCCATTCCACCGCAATTACACGTACCTCATTTTCGCAAACTAAGTTTTTCTGCACATGGGCATTTAACAATACATTAAACCGTTATAAACTACGAACTAACGTTATAAACCATGCAATAAGTCTTATTTTATAATATCAATATGTAATTTGTTATACATCATTATTAAGGTCGCATATAACAATACATTTTCTTACATGCATTATCTAGAAACGTTTCATTGAATCGCAGTTAAATACGTCTGTCCAATAACAAATGCGTAATATATTAGGCATTCTTACATTTTTTTATGGTTTTAGTAATAAACCATAATTGTAACCATTTCTTAAACTTACTCTACTTGACGAATTAAAGAATAAATGAACTAATAAGTAGGTATAAGGCCGTTATCCTACTGGCGTTTGTCGATCGACAGCGTCCCTGGGAAAGCGTTGTGACGCTCGCATTCGACGAACGCTAATGGGATATCGGCCTAACAGCGCAAAGTTTATATATCTGATCATAATGTAATTATAGATAATCAATACGGTTTTAACGTCTCGATGTACGAGTATGTTTAAGGATCTTTTCAAATAACGAATAGGATGCTAAAGCCTGCATTTAAAGCCCGAAACTCTATGACAATTATTAAGAATACTTATAAAATTTTTAATAAAAAAAATCGTGTGTGGCAATTGTGAGTTAGAAAGAAGACTGAAGTTCGAAAATAAAATTTGAATAAAATACATTTTCCATCTTTAACATAAAATCAGAAGTGGACATCAACTTATTTTGACCATACTTTACTTACCGTACACAAGGTAAGTGAAAGTTGTGTAAACGATTTGTGAAACAGAATTGATTAAATAACGATATTCACAAATAATAACAAATACAATATAGCATAAATATTGTGGGATATAGTTTGCCAAAAAAAAAAATTAAAAACAAGGCTTACATCTGTAAGGTGCATGTTGGTGGTAATAAGAAGTCAGTTGCCCTTTTTTCTTACAAATTATGATAGACTAGTTGTAAATACTTCATGTGTATTTTGGAATACTGCTCCCTGCAAATAAGAAAAAATATTTATTGCAGTTTGCATGTAAATGGTGTACTTTTTTATACCTATTTAATTAAGAGGCACTTCAATAATAGATGAGTCATTCAGTATGCAGATATTTATTCAAATGAAATTATTAAGTGTAATTACATTTTAGTATCCCCAATGATATTATTGATACAAGTAATAGATGAAAAGGTCCATACAGTGAACAAACATGTGATGGCTGACTCAATAGTTTTCAATAAAACGCACGTTTTAAATTGTTTACTGTGGAATACCGCAGCAGATTCAATTAATATAAATTTTATAAAACGATTTTTTTAGTAACTTATACATCATAATTGTTCATGTCGAGATACTAATTGCTAAGGAATAACTAGCGATTACTAGTAGATAATAAATTTAATGGTTTGTATCTACTATATCTGTCAATAGCTCGATATACACACAAACTAAGTATTTTTTCTTGAATCCTTGTTATAAAAATCCTATGAAACATTTTTTAATAATAACATAAATGGCTCAGATAGGCATAATGGTCATGAAATAGTATCCACTTAGTAATAGGATACATTTTAAATTACACACTTTGCTAGTGACAGAATTACTCTTGACTACCTACTTGGAATTATCATTACTATAATGAACAGTAAAAGGTTACACATTCTCATAATTGTCTAGACAAATATTTCCAATACTATAATGTTCATGTTGCTAGATTATTTATATTTAAATAACGAGAGTGATAAGAATTTTATAAATTGTGATTATAATATAAATTTTGCACTTATCAATTGAAATCATGCAAATATTAAAAGGAGCCAACAACTAGTGGTACATATTATTGTGTAATAACTTTTGACATAAGTTACAACCCTTATAGTGGGTGTGAAATGACTTCATAAGCAACAAGAAATGTGAAAACACTTGTTTAACTAACAATTTGCACAAAAGTTTATAATTTTAATATATGCTTTTTCCATCCTATAAATAACAAAAAACGCCACATGGACGCAACATCAACTACACATAAAAATGTTGAATTTACTCAATAAAGTAAAAAATACCTTTCAATAATAATAAACAATATTCTTATATTTTCCTTGTAAATTTCAAAAGTGCCCATGTAGCTGAGAATAATATATAAATAAACGAAACTAAAAAAAAAAGGGACAAAGAAATACATAAGAATTACACATTCTCTTTCTGTACATTTCTCTAGTGTAATTTTACCCCATTTGCTTCATGATGACAACGAAATTAGAGGCAAGTACCAAGAAACACAATTCACAGAAATTGAAATCTTCACAGACATAATATGCTACTGATTGAAACAGAACATCTAAGAAAAACCTATTTCAAGAAATGACTCGATCAGACACACCTCTTTCTTGGTCCTTACTGTATTACATATTTAATCAACCGTCACACAATTTGTAATAGCTAGCATTTTAGTAAATCTGCTTAAACAAATTTCATACTTTTTACAATCTTAATCATTATGTCATAAGTTTACATTGGTCAATATCTAATAAAGTTATCCTCAAAAGAAATGATTATCCAAACTTATAATATAATATTTTTGAAAGTAAAAAAAACGCATGAATCTCAAATAGAGGCACACCTATTTATATCATTATTCATATTACTAAGTAAAGTGTATTTGTGAAGCTATAGAATATAATAAATACATAAATAAGTTTAACTATAGGATAGACCAATTACTGTATTAGTTCTTAAAACGCAAGAATTATACCTGTACATAATTGTTATAATTTACAAGCAAAAAATAAATGTGCTCTCAAAAAACTAAACCTTTTATATGAAACTAAAATACAGTTCTCATTAATTTATAGGAAAATCTAAAAGTATGTAATTTGTGAGGTCAGATATCATAGTTTGGATGGTGATTGAGCCTACTAGACTGTCTGTGATGTGATTGCTATCATAATATAATATTCTAGTCACTGATAGGTTCTTGGAGTGGTGCCTAGGCACATAGGGTTATACCGAAGATATAAAGCTCAGAGTTATTATTATATCTAGAACGGTCCACAACTGTTTGATTACATTTTTAGAAATATAATTTCATAAACACTATATTATGCCATGATACTTTATAACCAATATTTCATAAAAGATTGGAGAAAATTACCATAAAGAGTACAGGAGAATTACTTGGTAGCTGCCAGGCTATAGTTATACCAAAAATAATTAAAATCAATATATACTTATTCTATTTAAAGAGAAAGCTGACATTAACATCTAACAACTTTCTACTCATGTAAGACCGTAATTGCATGTACATCACGAAATATGTATAAAACAGCTAGTGAATACATTTATTTTTCGATATTCAATTTATTACCAATTAATAAACTGAATCTACATTTGTAACATAATGTTTACAGTTCCTTAGTTACTATTTCTCATAAGAAACAAACCGCCGTTAATAATTTTTGTTAAAGATGTAATTAAGAATATTTGATAGTACATTTAAGCAAATCTGCAAGAATAGGCATCA
>DWUN01002159.1:0-14485 GCA_018249975.1 Passova gellias | reverse complement strand
ACATGGACATTTTTTATTTAATATTTTGTCCATAGTCCGTACGTCCAAGTTAATATTTGGTTGGCCAGCAGGTTGTTGATAAAGGTCGCGGTTCAAGGTCCGCGCTCGGTATTGTTTTCCATGTGATCCGATCGCTGCGAGTGTTCGGGCATGTTGATATCGTGTCTGTAGAATGTTCTCGAGTAAGTTTCTTCTTTCTACTACATTTGTCAGTGAAATACGGTACATTACGTGGATATTGACCTTTGTTGCGGTATTCGCGTCCTAAGGCAAGTCAAGTGGCTCGCTTTATGTGCCAATATCGCGTGTGCTTTGTTAGGTTTTATTATAAAAATACTGACAAACACATCAGTGTGCTGTAACATAGTTGGCAACATAGCGGACCTCGGCGTGGGACTCGGGCTGTTAGTGAAACTCGACACGATTTCAGCACATTCAGCACAGCGGAGGTTGTCGGGTTACTGTCGATAATGAAATAACTCGATTATTATCAGCTTTTCAAAACCGACGTGCTCGCTGGTAATATATCTTTATTTTTATTATATGATTTGAATTTCACAAGAGGCAGACAAATCACGTCAACTTTAGCGTTTGATAATAAAATTTCCGGCTTCTATTCCGCTTGTTTGGGGATCGAAGCCTGGCACGCGGTTTCACATTCAAGATGTCTGCATTTTAAAAATGAAACCGTTTAGGTATGCATGTGTGTGAGTTGCTAGTGTGTATGTGTGTGTGACGAATGCTGCACATTACAGGGGGTAGTACGCAATAACAGTCTACAGAATAATACTACCTCCGAACTACGTGACTCATTTATTTTTCACATCCGTTTCGTTAACGAGTTTACCTACAAATGTGATATTGCTGAGAAAAATGTCTAGGACGCCCGACTGGCCGGCAGTGTTTGTCTTAGATAATTAAATCTTTATAATTACGCGGAAAGATCAAGGTTTTGTATGTGCCACATCGAGACCAACATACTCGTAAATATTGTTTGTCGTTCTCCAAATTGTCTGTTTAATAATATTGTATCGATACCATACAAGACGACAACAATGGTAAACTAAGGCCCAAAACCCTCTCGCTACAAAAGGAGCTCCGGTACAGCAGTGGACCGATAAAAGGGTCATAAATTACAATTTATAAACGTCAATTATATTTAAATGTTGCCAGAATGTAAGTAATTTTTCTCCAAACTGTTCTTGCAGCATACGCGGGGGAAATGAGTAACGAGTTTATAATAAAAAATATTGACTTTTGACAGATTCCAAGATATTTATTTCAAATAAGAACAACTATAAATAGGTTACTAATTGCATGATCACTCAGTCTTCATCACACCAACATCTATTCACCTGAAAGAAAGTTTATTTAAAATTTTTTTTTACTTCCTTCGCGAGGTTAGTAATAAGAGTGACCAAAATTGCAATCCGGAGATATACGCCTTGCGAAGGAGCTTTCGTTATGGAAGCTTTAATATGTTGCTATCAAAATCACTCGTCAAAATGATATTTTAATGTATTTGAAATCAATATTATCTGTTGAGAGATAATTTTAGTACGAAATACATCGAAAGATACATACAAGGTTCGAAACGCAGCTGTCCTCCCTCTCATACTCCAGGTACAGCAGTCTCAGAACCATCATTAGTATCAGTAAGCCGGCCGTCCATAGAGCGATGCGGCACAGCTGGTCGTCAATGCTGGTGTTCAAATTTTTCAATTTTTCTTTTTTCTCCGATTTTAACTTGACTTTCGGTGTCTTCTGGCCTTTCGCTTTTGCCAGGCGGCACGGCCTACACTTTATCTTTTTATCAAACATCTGGATTAGTTAGGCTTCGTGACTCCTAAAGTCATTGCGTATACAGTATCTGCGTTTCTGTAACGGAATATGTTTTTTTGTTCTGTTTATCATATTTATCGTAATTATTCAATTATGGTATTGCTTTCGATATAGATATAATCAGAAGTTCGTAACACACATTACTAGATGGCAAATTAAAATAGAGCACATCTCAAGTGAAATACATTCGACGGCACATCCCTGGCTGTCATAATGTTCAATGACAGTTATAGTTACGCGCGATTTTCAATTGTGCGTTTAGCAAAAGAAATAAATATTATATTGCAGGATGAACTCCTTAATTTGAAATTAAAATAAAAAAAAGCATTGTAAAATAACCACATTTTAAAACAAATAAAAATAAGGTAGATAATGCCATTCAGCATTAAGCCCGCCTTTTGTACCACAATTTGTTTTTGATTCAATAAAGCACAAATAAATAAATGTATAAAATACATGATCAGTTATAATACTGTATTGATTCGTAGTAAATATTGGAGATTTCTGTGCCGCACTGCTCCACTGGCCGGACGGAGGTAGCGTTATGAGACTGCGTAACTGAATGCATGGAGGTACGAGCTCATTTTGAATTTGACAATAATAAGAAAGGAATTAAAAAAGTATTCAAAGTGCTTTGAAGGATTAAACTTTCAGTAGGTGTATTGAAAGGACCGGATATCGTCAAGGTTTACTATAAATAGGTATCAATTCAACTACTCGCAGATATTGAAGATAAATATAACGATTTTAAATTCAGGCGTCACTTTACCTCGTGGCTCTCGTTAACTTGCGTTATAATTAATTAACGGACTTTACGATAAACGAAGTAATACAGTACATTCTTATTTATTCATTTAATAAGTACTCGTATACCAACCGTTCATATATTACATATAGGTAGAAACATAATTTACTACTAATATTCAATTATCTTAAGAATTGTGAATACGTGTAATACGTAATTTGAAAATATCATAAAAGAATAATGTTTTACAAACAAAGACGATGGCATGAAATGAATATGAAAAAGAAAAAAGCCCGTGATGTTAACGTAAGGCAAGGAAATTATAAGATACAGAAAACCTAGTATGTGTATGAATATAATATAATCTCTTGTTTTATAACCTGGCACAATGTTTCACCGTTACCCAGGGCCGTATGGAGGACAATGCCGCTAGGCATTAAGGTTTGCCCTTAGTGGCACCTAGTTTTCAGTTTACATAAAATTATATAAATAAACATAAATAAAATAAAAGCTTACGTGTTGTCAGGTTCCTTCCGGCTTGAGGTACATCAGGTAGAGAGAGCGGAGCACGACCGCGGTGACCACGAGCGCCCCGAGGCACGCCAGCCCGTTGCACAGCACGGGCTCCGTCCAGTCGCCGCGCGGCTCCTTCGGCCTCCTACTGACTAGCTTTTTCAGTTTACCGAGAAAATTTCTGTGATCGACCTTCGGTGGTTTTATTATTTTCGTATTACACTTGGCGCAGAGGCCGGGTTCGTTCTTGTTAACATGTTTTGTTTGTGTGAGTTGAACGTTTAATTTACATTTCGCTGTAGTTATCACACATCTTACGGCTTGTCGTTTAATTAATGTTTAATTCATGAGAACATTCGGAATTTTGACCGGCTTTCAGTTAGTTGTGATGGTCGTGACAGACTGTGTTATTCTTTTTAATCACAGCGAATGACATTTCGAAATCTGAAAGGATTTTATTTGAAAACCTCGTTAAATTCGAACCGTTTTTAATCTACGTTATGTAGGCTAATGTGTATTAGAAGTTTAAAATTTTTGAATCAAAGAAACCAAAATCTTGTAATATGTAGTAGAAATAAATTAGAAAACGCGATAAGTTTAGAGTTTACGACATAAATCTATTAATGTTTCATGGTCTAAAAATTATTTGGGAGTTGTTTTATAATTCTGATTTTAAGTTGCGTTCAATCCAGTTATATGTATCTACGTAACTTACTTATATAACACCTACAAACATAAATAATTTTTATTCCACATCAGTAACAAATACGTGAATACTAGAAATAGATAACTAAATATAACATTTATTTAGGGACATCTCTAACAAGCCCATCTCATGATCTGGTTCTAAATTATGAGAGCCAGAGCTGCGGTGACCATGTTAAAGCTAAGAAAACATGTATATGACTATCTAAATAAATAGGTACATAGGTGCTCTACAATCAGATACTATATTTGGTACAAATGATCTTATTTATAATCGGCAATCCTCTCCAGATCTCATCTGTGAGTCCGATGAAGAGAGTATATAAAAAGATACCTGGTGCAGATACATAATTTTACGATAGATTTATATAAGTATACGTACATCCCCCAAAGGTATACCTTAAAAGTTAAACTTCTAGACGCAATCATTACGACAATTACAAGTCATTGAAATGGAATTTTTCCAAATAAGAGCAAAGCGCTAAGAAGTCATAACGCAAGTGATTATTCTTTATCCGACATTCCCTCATCGTGGGCTGCGGTTGCGGTGAAGGCATAAATGACAAATTTGTCTCTACAATATTTGTTAATATCTTTGGTCCAATGTTTCAGCCAGTATAAACATTTTGTTGCTTCGAATTCATTATTTAAAAAATAAATATATTTAAATATGAATAAAGTATTGTAAAAAACATAAGTTCAATATATAAAAAAAATAAAACTAATAATGAAAAAATAAAAAAAACGAAGATATGGGTAATTACGTAATATATACCTAAATCGATTATTGACTTAATACTTTGATTGTCTTCATTAGGCACATATTTGATACAATGATATTCGTCCGCACTGCTTCTTGATGATTAAAGGGAGGCTTACATGTGCCTAAAATATACCTCGTATGCCTAAAAAAAGACTGTTTACCCTTGCCCTAACGAGTTCTATGTCGTTTGTGGAATGCCATTTTTATCTGTGCATGTATTAGTGTCATAATTTCCTTTTTTATCTGTATCGTGTAGTAAATAAATGCCCAAACGAGTGCCTAGAAGAAGACTATTTCCCCTCACCCTAATGAGTTCTGCCATGTTCGTTCAATGTCATACTTATCTGTGCGCATGTTCGTGTCAATTTCTTTTTTATCTGTAGCACGTTGTAGATAAATAGTTCGACGTATTTGTTGTTCGAGTACGCCGAGATGAATAAATTTAATGCCAAGCTCGATCTAATATACTGCCCTGGGTTGTGCAATGGCCGTCTTTAGCGTGTGGTACTCGAGTAAATGTCTGACTGACTGCCTTTTGTTTTCTACATACGAATCGGGTCTCGTATACATAATATCCATATTATGTGAAGGTTATTTTCTTAGATATTCAATACTCACTATAATATTTCATTGTTTTAAATTTATTTTTTAGACCATATATAAGTAAGTAAGATGACCTTTAAAAATGGAAGTAGATACATAGTTATAATCTAAAAACGATTAGTAATATTTTTTTCACATTGGAAAGTTGGGAAGTGCAAGGTATCTTTATTATTTGTTCATAAATTATCTAATTAACGTACTTAATACTATCTTAAAAATACTCGCTAAGATCATAACAATAGTAATAACATGGATCTAACGAGGCAGCCTTAACTGATCAAACTCATGCATTGTAGTGACCGAGCGCATCGCACGAGTCCAACGACAAAATAAAAAATAAAACTTCTTGTCTATTGTATACATAAGATATAACTTATGTAATTCCGATAAAGAAAATACAATATACATGTATATCAGATAAAATTTATGTTACACTTAAATTCTAACCTTAATAGGTTAAATATGGATTGATCTTAAGTATAATTTTTTTAAATCGTTAGATTTAATCATGTTGTGCAAATAAAGGTCTTTATCTTAATTTTTCACAAATTTAAAAAGTGAACTTAAAAGAAGGAAGGAAAATGAAAAAAACGCGTTGAAGTCTTTTATTAGAAAATGTTATTGTCTTTAATATTGTTTGTTAACAATTAATGTAATGTAACGAGCTGTAAAGGCGATTGACTGAGTCCAAAATAATCACTGTGGTTGGTTAATCCCCTCGAAGCTCCTTAGCATAATGACAGAATTGAAAGAAAGTTTACGTTTGCGAATAGTCCTTGACATATCTGGAACGGCCAAACATTGAAGCAACGCCGATGCGTGTCCTAAGCCTGTTAAACGAGCTTAAAAAAGCAAATTCAGTTTTATTATAAAGGCATAAGAATTAAAATTGGGCGACGGTTTTGTAATAATATGTGTGTTTTTTCACTTGCGATGCAGCCCGCGGTTAACTTATTCGTCTCGGTTCGCCATACTATCGTAACTATGTACACGCTGAATAACCAATGCATTCGCCTCCAAAATAGTGGTCGCAGCTTGACATGTGTCATTGCGATCGTTTTGGCGCCAATTGTGGAAAAGTCTGCAATGTGGCGGATTGATGTAAGAGAATGTTACCTTGAATTAAAATAGAGGTCGCAGACACTTGGGCACAGATAATAATGTTATAACTAGCGCTGAAACTAATGGTAGCCTTGTCACTGTTATTATACTTACTAATACGTATTTGACAGGATTCTTCTACATTTATCACTCACTTCATACGTGCGCCGCAGTATTGGAGACTTCTGTCTCCCGCGTCAGGTAGAACCTGACTTATTCGGTAAAGTTAAGTTATTCTCGTTCTCCCTCGCCACTTGCATCCATCAGCATTTTCATTACACATCTGTTTCGTCATCCTTTCACCACCCATTCTATCCACATGTCCGAATCGTTACTAATACATACTATCTTTTACACGGAGCATCTTTCTTCCATCTGTATGGCACATAAATATCTTTATAGATTTTGAATTTGGTTATGTTAATTGGATGACTGCTTTAACATTTCAATATAATATTATTTTAGCACCAGTAAAATAAACGCTATAGCTTATCTCCGCAAGGTTTTATTAATACAGCATTTCCATTTCATTACAAGTTAAGGTTATCGTTGAACAGATTCGCGATAAAAAGCTACTGTCACGAAACTCACGAACTCGCTCGATGGAGCATGGAACGGATTTTAATGGCAAAAAAAACTGACGGCGTGGGAAGCTCTTATATACGCGAATTACCACTGTATTAAATGATAATTATTTAATGAAACATGAATTAAAGAATATGTATCTACCTATGATACGAGTAGTTCGAATACATAATGTCTGTGCATTATAAATTTGATTATCTTCATAATTTTTTATCGTTCCGCTGATTCTCGCGTTTTAAACTTCATATACTATAAAGGACACGATGGGGTACTGTATGTTATGTTGATTTTTTCAACCTGTTTTGCTTCCCTGTTATAACGAGTGTTTCATCTTCAAAATGTACAAGGATTTATAAAAACAGAGGCGGATACCAAGGTATTAACGTCAGCTAAACATAACGATGAAATGGTTTCCGTTAGTCTGGGTTTAATACAGATTTACCTAAACCGTAGCAATTTTTGACGTAAATGTTACATCTATGTAATTATATAATAACTCTAGAACATACATAGTTTTAGTTCCGACATATCTTAGTCAAATCGATGTTGTAGATAAAAATAGTTTCTTGATTTCGTTATATTCCCAAATTTGGAAGAGATTATATTTATAGTTGAACTGTTAAATTTATCACAAATACAGTATCGATTACTGTTTATTTGTTATGTAAAATATTATTCCATAAGTTCATTAAAATAAAACGGACGTAAACGTATATTGAACGTTATCATATCGAAATTAACATTTGTACAGGATACAAACACATATGTATGAGTATTTTTTGACAGGAAACAGGAATATCGAAAATACTGATTCATTTATGACATTTGAAGTAATGGCTGCCGTATTTCTTGATTTCCGGTTATATTTTGGCTAATTTTATGACAACTTTAATGAGTGTTTAGATGTGTTCAAGGTTGTCAAAAGGTTTATGGTTTTGTAAAGTTCAAGAGATCAGTAGGTAGATTATCGGCAGGAACTTGGAACAATTAATGTTGATAGACAGCCGGACGCGGGCCGACCTTGCTTTGTTGTGGTCGATGTGAGTTTCAGTCCTTTCGCATTAGCAATTTTATACCTATTAAATGATGATTATTGATTATTTACACCACTGAGTAACAACCATAAACAATGGTTAAATTCATTGTTTTTGGTGAAGGATATTATTAGTGATTAGTCATAAATTTTGGAATTCATAGTTTAGTGATAGAGAAGACCTAAATGCAAGAAGCATTCATAATTCAAATTTGTTGACGATTTTCGGAATTGAAATATTCATATTTGGAATAAACTGATGTAAATATTATTATATAATAATAATATATTATATTATATTATATTCGCCCTTTGCCTTGTTATTGTTAATTCTTATAAGAAATGCACTTTCCTATCTTAATATAAAAATTCTTATCCTACGTAGGCATAAAAATTTCGTTCGTTTAATGACCTATATTCTTTGTTAAATGAAAAAAACAAAAGCAGAAATTTATTTATATAACTTAGTAAACTATTCAAATAATCGTTTTAAAATTCACATATAGGTTTACGTAACGTAAGAAATATAAAACATTTTTGGCTCTTAGTTTGCGCTACAAAATTGACTCTGAAGTAGGTGATTTAGCTTGTATCATTAATTCCTGTCAGTTTTTGAACCTACGACCCGTTCGATGCTGTTTTGCCACACTATTCTGTGTGCAGCGCTAACATTGTGGGCGCTAAATAAATGCATTGTTTTCGGCGAGTTCATTTCGTAATGAACACACTATATTGTGCCTATTTTCTATTATTTCTTTTATTTTACGGGTTTCAAGAATAATAATAATATAAATTTTAAAATATATATATCACAGATTATTCTGTTTTTAAATCTAGTGTAGTCATAAAATGTGACAAATAGAACTTCATGGTAGAAAAAGAGAATAAAAATACAAATGGCATTTTTGGTCAACTTAGTCATATTATCTCGAAGGACGATGACCTGGCGAAATTAAACCAAAACCAGCTGTATAAAATTTGGTCAAATATTCTGTTAAGGAGCAAGAATGCAGCGTTCCTCGCTGCCGAAATAAGGACCGGCCGGTGATAATTGATAAAATGATGTAATTTTTACGAATATTCCAAAATCGAAACTCAAAACCGTGTGCGCGCCGTTGGCTAAGACGCCGACCTTGACACGTTGCCCCGCGAAAGTGAAATGAATACGCGATCGACAATACTAACGATTGACAGTGCTTTGCGAGTGCGTTACATGCCCAATATCCGGTTACGGTCGAGCCAACTACGGAGCCTCACTAGAGCCTTCAAAGGTTCATGAACATATTTAAGACTATTTTACGTTTCCTAAACAATCAACAATTAATGTGCCATAAATTGAATTTTTCCCATGTCACGTTTGGTAAACAAAACTTTATTTGCTAGCACCTGAATTGTATTGCCATGCACACAATGTTTAGTGAATAAAAATGATTATATTAGTTCCTGCAGTAGAAGCCTCCATTTTGAGGATATTTTGAAATCTCTTAACAACCAAACAATTCGATCTTAACAAAACAGTACTTTATTTTAACTGCATGAACACGATTGTTCTAATTTTTCGTAGCCAAAATGACAGGAAGTCAATTGACATCCTATAAAATGTATACACATTAAAAATATTTTTATTGTGTTGCCATTACTACGTTATATTGCAACAATTCGTTCGTAAGACAATTGTTCATTTCGTTGTTGTCGAAGTTAGCTACTTAATGCCGTTCTCGAGGTCACCATGAGGCGGTTTCAAAGTTATGCCAATTATAATTGTCAAATATGTTTGATAGTTGTGATATATAATAATATATCTGCCTCCGGCGTTATACAAGTTCTGCGTGTTATAATTCAGTAGAATTTGTCATCTGCGCGATACAAATGTCTGGGCCTCAAATCAATATTACTGATTTAATCACCAAATATTACACAATTTACATTGATTTTTACTTTTTTGTAACCCTAGAAGTACTCGTGTGGTGAATGTTATAGTTTTTGAATAAGTGGACAATATCTGTCAATTTTTTTATTGATAAAGATGTCTTGTAAGTAGCCATTTTGTACTTCACAATACGATATATGCGTTTTAATGAATAATGCATTGTGCGTTTGGCGGAGTTGCCTCTGTTGCAATCGGCTGGTTTGGAGTTAACTAATCATGGTAATCGGTGGTCGGTGGCGGATCCAGATACGTGGGTTCGGGTGGCGTGCGGCGTAGACAGAACTACGAACTCGTATGTTTGTAAATTTTTATCTGTTATTATGTAATATTAACAGATTAAACAGAAAACAGAAATTAATTTATATGTTCTTTGAATTGTGTGTTCTGGACCTCACCCTGCCTTCTGACTTTGATTTGAGGCGCTCCCTCGGGGGGCACTGGCTTCCAGATATTATGTTGTTTGGGCTGAGATGTCAAACCGGGAATCCCTAGTCTCAGCATGTCTACTACCAACATTCTTGGAATTAGAATACAACAAAATAAGTACGTATAGCTTTATATCGTTAAAAAGTAAAAGTATCCTACGCTTCGGTACTTATTGCAAATGTACGTAAAATTTACATTTTTTCTATTATATGTACATTAGTGTCATTATATATTTCTGTATATATCCGTGTGGAACACTACCAAATAACAATACACACACGACCGCTGTACGAGCGCCCGTGTGTTGGTTTATTTACACACGAAAGTAGTTGAACGTAACTGTTGTACAATTTATTTGAAACCGGCTCAAAGCGTAACAATGTTGCACCGACACGATACGCTTTTTGTATTCGATACATGTATTCAAAGATGGTCTAAAGGTAATGTTGAACAATACAAAAAAAAAACAATATACGACGGCGCCCGGAATCGACGGAGAGCATAGAATGTCAAATGTCCCCAATTTTACAGATTTTATGTGTTTCTTCGACATTTTTCATTCACGACAACATATATAGATTTGCGACAACAATTTAAGAACTCAAGATATTGTATGTCGATCGTAACGGGTTATGTTAGTAGAATATAACTTCAAACAAAGATGGCGGGCAGCCTTGTAAGAAAATGCCTTATAGACATTTTCCTATCACTTCCTTACATTCGCACTCGGAATAAGCGAGTATTTGCTCGGAAAATAGCATGAAGATAATTCATTTGCGGCTAACAAATGAATTTTCTTTAATTTCCTGGTTAATTACGTATGTGCAAAATGTTAGTAGGTTGTGCTTATACTGTAATAAAAAAAAAATGACATTTGATATTATTTCAATTTCATCTCAAAATAGCACCTCTCCTGTCTCTATCTAAGAGCAGGTATCTCTGTGTTTTTATTTCAAAACCACATTATCATCTGTATGTAGATCAGTCTCTCTCAAAGTGGGCATTATAATATCTTTTTCTATACAAATACTATATTGAAGCTGTAAATACGTACTGAAAATTGACAGTGTTTAGATAGGAGAAAGAGAGCACAGATAATTAACTAAAGGGATATTATGTTTTTATTATATATAGTGCAGATTAAAAATGTACAAATACTTACTATTCCATTTACAGTGCGAGTGTGAACTTAATAATAGATCAGTTTTCAAAATAGTAGCTGGTCAGATTTAACAGATTGCGAGTTACTAAATTAGGGAAGTATCGGAAAAATTGTTTAATTTCAACGTGGGCGCTGGATGAAGTAAGTTTGACAATCGATGCGGTAGATTGAAATTTATATCACGTGTAGCATGTAGACGTACACAAGATACTGCCGCCATTACTTACTGCCCACACCCTTACGATAGCTATCCAGAAAAAAACGTGTAGAAAAACCTTGCATCGATCCACGATATCAAAATGTAGAGCGCTACCTTAGACTCTGCATTTTATTTTTAACAAGTCGACTCGCTGGAAGTATTTCGCAATTATAGAAGATTTGTTTAATTAATCGTAATGCTATATACATATCTGCGCCTGACTGTACTTTCGTTACTCGTAATTAGCGACTGTAATGTACATTATGTGCTTAATAAACATGTCTTGATATAAATGCACGAAAATCTTTCATTTTATGCGGCGATTATATAATGTAATTAGTATATTTATGAAGTCTTGGAACTTTTGTCGTTATTAATATTTGTTACTTAATTCATATAAAACTATCAAATCTTTTTTATTTAGGAACTTGAAGAAAAATATTTTGTTAAATTGTTTTTAATTATTTTTTTTAATTACATCATTTTACTTCTGAAAAAGCATAATGGATTATATAATCTTTGTCGAATAAGCAAAAATTATAACCTATTGTTCGGAACTGCCTGTTTAGAATAATCTCCCGATAACAGTTACGGCTACTTTCGGGATTATCGAACTAGGAAGCGTTAGATCCAGATCGATCGGGTCCGTCCAGTGAAAACTCAGGCGTAATTAATATAATAATAGTTTGGGGGGGCGGGTATAAAGTGCGCGCGCGGCGGCCGCCGCCATTCGCCGCGGGAATCTCCGCGCATGCGCCCGATTCGCGAGTGACAAGTGACAAGTGACATTTGACCCACAAAATGTCCGCCAAAATTTACGTAAGTGTCAAATTCAGTGTTTAATAGTAATGTGGTTTCCGAACGCACCGAACGGTTTTTTCTTACAATTTTTCTCAAGTGAAGTGCTTCGCGGCAAAGTGAACTTCGATTAATTTGAGTCATTCGTGAGGTGGTTGAAAACCACATTTCTATCTATTGTCGCATGTGATCTTATTTTAACACGGCTAGAGGGCCGCGAGCCGCCGGAGGAATGCTTGATCTGTAAAGAGCGAAATGTATACTTACTTAGATTTGGTTGAACGCGTTGTTGGTTTATCAAGGTTTCGGACTTTTCGCACGGTTGCGTTTCAATTGATATAGCTTTTGTTGAGCTTTTTGTCTCCGTTATGATCTGAAAAACTAGCACAAAAATATATGTGCACAAAAAATAATATTATTCTATGAAATTTTAAGCCATTGTATTTTTTGTTTTTTTTGTGCATTAAGACAAGACTTTATGAAAAATAAAACCAAGATTTAAAATTGAAAGTTAATTGAGTTGATAAATAAAAAACGTATAATGCAGTCTTTGATGATTTTATTGATAGATAATAATGGTTATTTATTATATAATTTTCTATTTGTTTATCATCGTTACATTTTATTTGTCAAGAACCATGGTACAGACGCCGAGATTGTAAAGTCGTCAATGCGTGATTCGGAGCGAAACATTCAAGTTGATCTGCGGGTCGTGTGAAATGAGTTTGGTATTTAAGATACGTTATTGTAAAGCACGCTATCTTTTGATTAAATTACTTTTTTTCTACTAACAGAACGAAATTTGTCACGTATAATTTTTTTACAATAATTCAATTTCAGTCACAGTATGATCAAGTAGAACTTAATCATTATATACTATTACCAGCATAAAATATAGCGCAATTTTTTCCGCTAGTTGTCTCACAGTACAAGTGACTGTGAGATCGAGTAAGGAAAAGCTCAAAATTCATTGCTTTTTGGTAAATTATTTCGTTACTTGCAAACATGTTTCCTTATCTTTATGTTAAATACTTGTGCTTTTATTAAAGTCAGTAAGCAACCTTAGGGCTAACTGGCCTATCAGTGCTAGGTATATTAGGCAACCACATAATGCCTAGGTCTAGACTGCCTCCGGTTCTAGAAAGGACAATATCTGTCCGGGTCATTCACCTCGCAATTTAAAATGTTTTATGTAAAATTCTCGGAATCGAAATAAATTATTTTTTTTAATGCAAACGTATCATTAGTTGAGAAGTTAAATAATTTACAATCCATTTGCTTTACTCAAAATGAAAAGTAGTTTGTTAATAAATATAATTAGAGCGAGGTTTGAATTAGTTTAATTTGAGTTTTTCAATATTGTGCAACTAGTCAGTTTTTAAGTTCACCTTTGGGTGTATTTTTTAAAGCAAAACTGAAGTTATAAAAAAATATGTTATGACATTATGAATAACTAATTACCTATATTATACGTTCATTTTAAAGACTAACACACATATTGTTAACATTATATTTTAATATCTTATTACTATTCTTTATATACAAATAATAACTACTTAATGACAACTGATCGGTAGTGTGTTGGCCGATATTATATCTTACCATTGTATAAGGCAAAAAAATACAGACGCATTGAGTACCTCTTCCTTTTTGAAGTCGGTCAAAAAAAGAGTATTTCTTTATGACCTCTTCTTATTGTTTTACTGCTGTTTATGGGTGTCCACTCATAACGACAAGGTTAAAGTAATTGCCTACCACGTTGGCTTACTGCAGATTGGCAGACTTTACAACCCTCAAAGTTCATTGTGGAGACTATGTGCAGATTTCCTCACTATGTTTTCCTTCACCGTTATAGCGAGTGACGTTTAATTGTGTTTATTAAAAAACGTGCGTAACTTAGACAAGTCTGAGGTGCATGACAGGATTGAACCCAGATCACGGGAAAGAGAGACTCGTATCCAAATTATTGGGCTGCCAATGGTCAGCGGAAATAATAATAATTTAAGCGGACTGCCTCGTTGGTCGTGCGGTTGCTAGCGCGACTGCCGATCGGGAGGTCCTGGGTTCAAATCCCGGGTTG
>DWUN01002158.1:0-14485 GCA_018249975.1 Passova gellias | reverse complement strand
TTATATGTATAATATATAGTAGAGAAATACTGTTATAATTTATATGGCAGAACAAAGTTTGCCGGGTCAGCTAGTTTTATTATATTAAGACTAGCTTTTGCCTGCGACTTTCTCCGCGGGGGATACTGACGTTGGGCAACATTTTAATTTCCTAGGATACTTCTATTGCAAATAATATAGATACAAATTGCTCCTCGCAGGCAAAGTCGCGGGCAAAAGTTAGTAATTAATACAGCCTATTTTGTTCACCGATCATGTAGCATTCAAATGGTGAAAGAATTTTTGAAATCGGCTCAGTAGTTTTTGAGCATATCCGTTACATACATACACACAAACGCACAAATATTTGTACAGAATAATATAGATAATATTGTAACGAATTAAGTTGTGAATACATTACCACTCGCATATATTAATATAAGGTGTAGTTAAATCTCGGGTCAATAATCTAGAAATGAATGCGGTGTTGGTATAAGTCGAATACAATCTTGATTTTCAAAAGTCAGTGACTTTATTCCGAAAATAGATCGCGCTTCACTGCAGACATAATATACCCACCAATTTGAGCCGCGCCAAAACTGGTTTCCCGCCATTTTTTCTTTGGGCGGTTTTGAGCGCCATCTTGATTGTTTTGTTTTTAAAATTTTAAAGCCCCGGCCTTGGGACCAAGTGGCCCGGAGCCGCGAGCCACGAGATAGTTTAAGTGGAGTATGTTAAACCGATTTTTTTTCTGTACCCTTGTGTGTGCATGTTATTTGTGGTTTTCAGCCAATAATAATGACGTTGTAGACTGCTTGCATCTTTTGTTGTCTTTTATGTTTGCATGGAATTTTTTTGTATACAACGCAACATTTGGTCCACGTATGTGGTTACTGTCAACTTATTGTATGTTTTCGTTTATTTTGTGCCAATTGGGTTTCGAGGTTACCGGTGCCTGAGGGTGGGGTGCAATTAGATTGAAAATTGGTGGTATTACCGCATTATCAATGCACGTTATAATGATACTGTTACTTTGTAGAGCCACAAGTGTATAATTATCTTCTGCTATTTTTTGAATTGTTGGAAATATTGTTTACTTTTTACTTGGGATTGCCATTTGTTTATAATTATTTCGCTGAAGAAGTATTTCACTTATCACAATAGGTAAGTATCAAAATTAAATTCGTTGCATACCTACTTCTTCTTTTATCTATATATGACTGATGACTGACTGACCCAGAGATCCTGAAATTTTGCACATAGGTTCTTTAAGTGAGTAAGCAATTTAAGTAAGTAATTCTGGAAATAAAACTCCTAGGGGAGTCAGTTGGGAGGTTGGACATTTAAAATTTTCAGTGTCACGCTCTTGGTTGATAAAAATGATAATATATTTGGCTTTTGTGACATTCAATCGCAGCGAGCAAAACCGCAGGCACAAGCTAGTGCTTATCATTTTAATTAATTCAAGTTAAGTATTGACGTGTGTATGAGCGAAGGTTTTTTGTATTTATATTTATAATGGTAGTATGACAGATACTGTGTGTGATAACAGGGTAATGTTCTCGTATCGGATAATGAAATAAAACAAGTGAAACTTCAACAAATGAAAGAAATTTATTGTATACAGGTTTTAAATATCCTTGCACATTCTCACACCTGCCTAACCGGCCACTTCAGTAAGATATTTAACGTAAGATATAAAGTTCTTATAGATAAAGGACATTACATAATATGAGAAAAAAAAAAATTTCCACCTCAAATGATGCTAAGTAAGTTACAATACAATTTATTCGTATGAAACGGTTCGTCTACAAACATACGTCGTGTACAATTCCACAATTTCAAATCAACTTTTTTATGTCGCCTAGCGACGTTTTTGGACGTTACTTTTAACTTTTTTTTTTTATCAAAAAATCTCAGTCGAATCGCCGCAAGCTTAGCTTCCAAAATGTTCCTTTCACATCTAAAAATTTGACTAGATTCAATACAAGTGTTCTGCCAATCCCAGATTTTGCCGCTGATTTTACATTTTCAACTGTGTCGTAACCGATGCTGTGTTATTAAGTTAGAAACAATCAATAAACCTATGAACATCACTTTTCTTACTGAGGAAGTGAATAATATATAATATCTATAATAAAAATAATCATTGAGTCGCTAAAATCGACGCGAATTCATCGTCTGCAATGACAATTAAACAATAATAATAATAATAAAACTAAAGGAACAAAATAACAAAAAATAAAGAGGCGAGTAAGGTATATTGAAAAAAAAAATATTCCATTAAAACTTGTACTCAATAATTACATAACAATATTATAATTTGATCTTGTTAGCTCCTTTAGCGGTTTATATATTATTAAAAAAAAAACATGAGCCATTATTTAGGTAATAACAGCGTCTCCTCTAAACATTGGTCCATTACCTGATTCCTTACGTGTATCCGATCACAAATTAAAAAAAAAAACTTTGCGAAGACAACACTCTCAAAAGGAAGAAATGTTTCCATCAGCAGTGTGATGTGATTCAGTTGTAAGCGTTACATTTTTATTTTCAAATAAATACACCGTGATCACAATGCGAATTTGACACTGTCCATTGTTTCAATAAAGATAACACTATAATTAATATGTCTAAAAGTAAATGCTTCGTGTTGTACATAATTTTTTTCAAACGAACGCAGCGCTCTCCCGCTTCTAGCGACAAACGAATACATCGTACAAACGCCGTTCCGTTTCACGACAATATTCTAAACGTCAATATTAATATCAATCATTGTAGTAACGTTACAATAATTGTATAACTGTTATAAAATTAATCTTCATAGAGATACATACATACAAGGTTGTAAAAGGAAAACGATTAGTGACAATAAAGGTGAAACTTACACGTAGAAAACAATTATCAATCTTACGAACCGTTTCGCAAATGTGGACGCGAGGGTGCGCGTCGCCCCGAGCCGATAAAACCGGCGAGCACAAGACGACACTGTCTTCATATGGATAACGGTTATACATAGGTACAATCACACAAACAAACAACATGTGTTTACGAATGCTTAGAAGTAAGATCTGGCAATGTCTTTTATGTGTTTCCCGCCGTGAAAACGCCGCCCGCCATCGCGGGGAACGGCCGCACGGCATCTTCGTTCGGAAACGTGTAGGAGATTTATGATTGCACTCGGTGTAACGTTGTTACGTTCGCAGTGTTTGGGAAATTCTAACGTTATTATTTTTATTTTAATTAAAAATGCAACTTCCCTTCATTGTCTTTTTGTTCCTGGACCGGTCGACGACCGTTCAAGACACTAACCTAATCCTTACGGAATTTATTACATTAAGAAAAAAAAAATTAACAAAATATTAAAGAATTCCTACCGTCTACCTATTAATTGAAATTACACTACAATATTAACTAAAATACTTAAAACTATGTGGAAAAATGATTGAACAATATACAATAAAAACGATTCGCTACTAAACCAGTGATCCCTTCAATCGAAAACATGAATGCTACAGCGTTTGTAACTTTCAGCATCACCATAATACGATTCAAATATCCGAACGCAGCTGATACTGTGAGTATGAATTTTTGTCGCAAATGATTTTATTAACAGCCAGTAGATGAACACTTTTAATAACAAAGTACATGAATACATTTATGATTCCTTTGGAGATGCGAGTCGTGTCTAACGAATGCGATACGTACAGGTGTAAGCGAAGTGGCTAAATGAATTGCCGAGATCACTGTCAATAATATTACTTGTGTAAGGCGGTATATACCATTTGTACCGACCGGCCCAGTGCTGTTAGCACTCGGCATTTTCTACTACATATCAGTCGCAACTCTCATTTTATACCGGGAATCGAACCCCAAACGCTTTGCACAAAAACAATGACATGTTATAACATCTCAATATAATATTATAATCATAATATAATGGGTCACTTAAAAAATAAAGCCACTTAAAAATTAACTAACGTTACGAAATAAGATTAAACAACATAATGATTTGTTCCCGATGCGAAAATATTTATATTATAATAATTAAAAAATCTAATAACATTCTAAACGGAATGTTGATTAAAATCTAAATTCTCTTTGCAAATTGTCCCATCCTACTATTTTCTGTACAAACTTACACAAAATAACTTGTTTAGTTTTCTTTAAGCTATCAACAGATGTCGCGATCGGCACGCTCGTGTCGTGTACCAACCTGACGAACGGAGAGCGCGGCTAGTACGCGGCCTGCGGCGCTGCCGGGCGAGGGCTGTGCTCGAACGCGCCGAATCAAACCCATACACGGATATAAATGCACATAACGTTGTGTTCATAACGATCTCATTGAACGTACGACGTAACGGAAAGATGACATGCTATCGACTAGTAAAATTTGGAATATAAAAATTTTTTGTTAATTTTTTAAAGTTTTTTTTTTTGTTCTCTTTTATTTTTATCGCGTTCGACACTTCGACACGAGATATGTATGGGGTATGTCGGTCGGTACGGCGCACGCGGTGTGGTATATATAAAACTTTGTGCCCTACGTAGTCCGGGTGGGAGCGTAGTGTCGAAATGTCGATGTCCGCTCGAGTACACCTAACGCTTCACTGGTCTCCGAAGGAAAATGTACGACAATAACTTTTAACTTGTATATAATATATGTATATTTTAGTTACATACAGAATACAAAGATTTCTTAATTTCACGAGGCGCACATTTACACGTAACTTACAAATATGTAATCGTATGATAATTTTATTTAAATATCCAAATACTTTTTACCTACATTTATCAAGGAGAGCGTATACATTTTTTTTCATCGTCTCGTACCTCCATAATATATTTATGATTGAACACCAAAAACGTCATAAATTTGAAGATATCATTTTTTTTTGAGGATTTTTGGGCTAGTTATAATTTTAAAGTCGACAAGAATATAATAATGATTATTCATATTTTTGTTTTGTATAGTCGATAAAACATTTAAAACTTGGACCATGAAAAATAAGGATATATCTTCTTAAGATACAATAATAGTACATAAAATATATAAGTTCACTAGATGTATTTATGTACGTACGTGTATAGTTTATATCGTGATGATCCAGCGGGCGACGGCCTGCTCCGGGCGACCGCGGCAGTAATATCTAAATATCACATTCAGTAATATAGAATCCACGTGTTAGCTTAGACACAGTTTAAATTACTATTTTTTTTTACAAAATAATAATTGCACACAAGTTCGACCGTAGCTCCGTATACATCGAAGCGCACCGAAATACGCCCGTCCCTTTCTCTCCACGACTATCGCCGTGTCGCGACCTCTCGATAGAAGGAGATGGAGTGACCGATCCCGCACGTAGCTAATAATTTCATTCAATATATTACCTATCTAATTATAAAAACATCGCATAAAATTTGCGACTGTCCACTTAAAAATCGATAACATTTACACCCATAGCTAGCTTTATAATTAATTTGTTACATTGTTTTATTACTTAAAAATATTTAAATAGTTGATTTTATAACATTAACTTTTGGTTGTCTTTTACTTAAAAACAAGATCGAAAATCGAGGCATCCGGATATGGGAGAGAGTCTGGGAAGCCGGGGCCTCGGTATCACCCTCGCGGACATCGATGTCGATAGGACGTCGACACACATCCCTCGACGTGCGACGATAGGAACCCGCCTATATTAGTTCGCGTTTATTTCTAAACGATTTCGAGCGAATGCCGATCGAACGTCTTCGACGCGTCCACGACGCGTTAAAATGATTCGTTTCGAAACGAAAATTAAAATAAAAAAACAATGGAAATTTAATTTCCAATCGGAACATTCGCGGTATATTTAAATCGCTCAAAATGCAGCCAACCGAAACAACGCATAGCACGCCAACGTACATCAATGTATCAATAAAAATAAGCACGTTTCGAGCATCGACGCCGAGAGGACGACACCGGAGGGCGGCTCCCGAGAGTCCGTCGAGGGCTTCTAAACTATTTAATTGTGATATTGCATCAATAAAGCTGTGTTATATCGAACCGGTTGTGAGTTTAGGTAACTATTGTGATATTTGGTGATCGCGTGTCGGCGCGGCGGGGAAGCGGAGCCGGGAAACTGCGACGGATACGTTTGGAAATAAATCAACTCGTAAATGCACAAACGAACCCAGTCGACATCGCATCCTATAATAAAACTAACGTTATTGTCACTACAACAGTTGCACGCGGACGACGCAACGGATCGCACGGAAAATACAAGCGTGTCGCACTACGACGTCATCGGAGGCTCGAGGCGGCGGCGGCGGCGGCGCGTCCCGACGGAATGTACTTTACATAATATTATCACAAAGACTGAGGAGATCGGCGCGCGGGTCGCGGCGCGGCGGCTAGGCGCGGTCGGGCGGCGCGGCGGGCGGCGCGGCGGGCGGCGCGGCGGGCGGCGCGGGCGGCGGCTCGGCGGGCGGGGTGGGCGTGCCGTTGCGCGGTCGCAGCTTGTCGGCGCGCAGCCGCTGCACCGCGTCGCGCATCTCGGCCGCCAGCGCGCGGTCCGAGCTGGCCACGCGCGCGCGCCGCGCCGCCGGCGCCTCGTCGGGCGAGCCGGCCAGCCGCCGCAGCAGGTTGGGCGCCTCGGCCGGCCGCGCCTCGCCCGTCAGCCGCTGCAGCAGCGTGGCGCCGGGCCGCTCCAGGCTGGACCGGATGATGCCCTCCAGGAACGAGCCGTTGGCGGGCGGCGGCGCCTCCTCGCGCAGTCTCCGCATCATGTGCGACGCGTACAGGTCGGGCGCGGGTGGGGCGAAGCCGGTCGCCTGCCAGAACGGGTAGCTCGGCGGGTAGCCGGGCGCTTCGGGTCCATTTAAGCCGTTCGAAAACGGTTTAGTCGGCGGCTTCGGTTGCGGGGGCTTCGGCGGTTGCGGCTTCACCTCCTGTTGCGGTTTCGGTTCCCTTTTCCTAGGACGCATAAGATGCCGCTCCTTGACTTTGTATTCTAGCGTCGAGTGCGGTACCCCGTAATAGGAACCCGCTCGGTGCACTGACATCTCGCCCCTTTGGACAGCTTTTACGGCTTCAACGAGGCTATCTCGGTCGTAGTTTCTATACTTCCCTCTCTTGGGTCTCGTCCCCTTGCCGCCGGTCGCCGGCTGTCCATTATTATTCGCGGTGCCCCTCGAGTTGCTGGGCGACGCGTAGTTCCTTTGACTGTCGGGTGGTGTTTTGATCACGGACACGTGTCTGTCGGGCCTCATGAACTGCAGATCGCCGAGATGCGGTGGCCTCTCCAGGGGCTGTTGGAACTTCTGACTGATGCTTTTCGCTATTACGTCGTTAAGAGACGTCAGCAGATGTTGAGTCGAAGGTGGATCGGCGAAGACGGATGGCAAAAGCAACTGCGACGGCGGGTTGAGAGGCGGTTGGGGAGGTATGATCGGCGTGATCGGCGTGACCGGCGCGGTTGCGGGCGTGGCCGGCGACGGGCTCTTCTCGTCCGGCGGCGGGAAGGTGGGTATCTTTAGAATGACGGAAGGCGGAGACTCCGGCCGGTCGGGGTCGCTGTCCTGGTCCGATTCGTGCCCGGTTTCGGACGCGAGACCGAATTTGTTGACCTTGTTCCGGAGCGTGGAGCGCGGGATCCCGTAGACGACGGCGGCGCGGCGGGTGCCGAGCCGCCCGGACTGGATGTCGCGCAGCGCAGATTGTAACTCATCGTCCGTGTAAGCGCGTCTGGTCGCGCTGATGCCGGCAGGGTCGAGAGGAGCTCGTTTTAATCTGTAACAACGTAAAAAAGAACATTAGCAGTCAACAACGACATTGTTACGGATAGCAAACCGAACGATAGTTAGACGAACTACCGCCTAAATTTGAAATTCTATTTCGTTTGTTAGTCGTAGAATGTTCGCGAAAGATTTTGTTGGATCGATGCCAATACGTGTTCTCAAAACCACATAAAACTTCAGCGTGAATCTTCAACAATCATACATTAATGAGTTCTTGTATACGAGTAGTTGCTACAAAGATGCAAAAGAATACACTGTGGGAATCGACGTTTACATTCAAGACAGTAGTGAGATATTTAAATTATTCCGTATGTCGACGTACTTTTTGTCAATATTCATTAATTGCAACAATAACAGCAGTTTAGATATGTACGGTCAATAAAAAGAAATTGGCCAACGGTAAGTGAGACATTGCAAAATGAATCACAAAACAATATGGGTCAACATCTGGTCAACAGCCCGTAATCGTCTAAATTCAACATTTCATAACGCCGACGCCGCATTAATCCCAGATAAGCGAAATGCGAAATATTTACTCTTGGACTCACCGATAACGGACTACTATGAATGCATCTTTATCTTTTCCCTTCGTCTTTTATTTCCTTTAGCCGGCTCGGTGATACTGGACTTTATTTGTACGATTTAAAGTTCAATACCGTTTGTTTTAGCGTCGGCGTCTTTAGTTTCATCTTGGGTTTTACTTTCTTATTTTTCGTCGTCCTTATCGCGGAACATTCGACTCTATTGGGTTTCAAGAAGGGATACATTCGCTTGTCCGGCCGCCGATCGCTCCGAGGATGCAAGGTCGATGCACCGTCGACTATCGATGCATTTTTATTTGTTTTGGCGAGTCATGCGACCCACATCGCGGTCCCAGCGAATGAATTTATTCAGTTATCGATTGTGCATAATATCGGTGCTGAAATCGAGACAATATCTCCTTTATACGTTTCTTGTTGACCGTCCGATGCATTCTTATGTATTCCAGTCAACGCTGACTCGACAATCGAGCACTTTTTTAAATAACGACTTTTGGACATAGACGTGTTTTGTTTTAGACTTGCAAGCGATGGATTCAAAGCATTCGAGTACATAACAATAACGTATACCGTGCAAAGAATACAATTTTGACATCATGAGCTTCCTATTTAGTGTCCACTAGGAAGCAAATTATAATCAAAAATCACTAATGGTTCTCTGAGAACCGACCAAAACAAATGGCTTGTACAGAGGAGAGTTATCTGTGACGTAGACTAGTGAGGGCCACGTTCGACCAGTGCAAGTGATCAAGTTCAAGTATTAATATAACTGCGTCCATTGTCTCAGTTTCTTATCTCGATGTCGGAATTTTGTATGCGTATAAATTGAATTGGATTTGTGGATCTCCATTAACATGTCTTTTATATAACAACAATAGATTAAAGAGGGGATTTCACAAGAAATAAAAAAAGGTCGTCGCGCTGGAGATGTGGTGCATAGCGATAACTTGATGGTCGTATCGCATTCCCGCTGTTCACAGCTTGCAATCATCCGGAAAGAATTGTGTTCCACCATAGTGGAATATAACCAACTGTAGGCTGATAGAGTCGAAGACTTTGACTTCCTTTGTTTGAAGAACTGTTTTAATATAGTAATTCTTAAGTTTTGTTTTCAATACATTTAACCACACAGTAAGATGCCCAATGGTTTTAGCATCGGTGTTAATTTATCATTGTCAGATATAAAATCAAGATTATAAGTCAAACTACAGCCTTTCACCAGAAGCCAAAATAAAACGGTTCGTTAAACATAACCGCATATGAAATTACTCTTAATGCAATTTGAGTTCTCTCTCTTCCTCTCTCTATCTCTATATTTAATACAATTTGTGTTATTACTCTTCTTCTCTCTCTCTGTATCTCTATCTTACATGTCGATTATTGGCGATTATGCACTTTGTTCGAACTACATTGTTGTTTTCGACAAGCTTGAGTTGGACGAAGTCGTTTGAGATTGCTCGTTTGCAGATAAAACACGTATGATTGTCGCACAGCATGTAGTTATACCGCTACGTTTAATGTAGGCTTTTGCGGTTATGCAGCAGTGGCGGCCGAAGGCGGTTCTGAAGTAGGCATGCAAGAAGCACGCAAAGATTTGCGTTCCAATTTTAACCCTAACTCATGGTTTATAGATGATGTTGTGAAAGATGTTATGTCCAAGCTTCAGTAAGATGCCAGAATGACACAAATGGAACATTAAATAAAGATTTGAATTAAGAATTATTATTTTTAAGGCGGGTGTTTTAGGTTTTCAAATATAACATGTGCTTTTCGTAACAATAAATCATTATAATGTATAATCGAAAATACGTTCCTTTGATGGTAAACTGAATATAGACAATAATTTTGATTTTTATTATTTTCGTTCGTGTCAATTATTCAAAGTACAAAATCAAGTACAGATATCTAAATTCCAAATTCAAAATTCGCGAAATGTCAACGTCAATAATACTCACGTAGAATGCCAAATTAATGCAATACAACAGATGATTCAAGTCGAAACACATTGCAAATAAAACGTCGGCGGCGATAAGGCGATTTCTTTCGCGTTCGTCCGTCACGCCTGACCGTTGACACGCCAGATAGAGGTTCCTTGACACCGTCATACTATATTTATGCATATCGCCGCTATATCTAGCCGTTCGTATAGCTTTGTGCTTTCGTTGACCGGTTACTTGTGCGTATGAGACGCCATGTCTCTATTATTGCAGATCTCGTAAACCGTACTCTTTAGTGTGATCGTAACTAGGGTAAGTAAAGGTAGAAACGAACTTGTAATATAATATGTAAGTAGTTATTACTTTTTAAATGTAATTATGATAAATATTTTAATCCTTTCCACACAGATTAAAGCTTTTCATAATTATTTCACAGCCGTTTCAAGTCAATAAGTGTCTTCTCCTTTTCGACCGTTACCTACTTACCGAACAATGTTAGAAATCGATTATATTAAAAGGTAAAAAGGTAAAAAGGCTATCGCTTTTAAATTTTCCAACGAAAGTAATTGCATTCGTAATTGTATAATTCCACGTGTATTCTGCTATTGACCCAGATAGGTGCGCGAGGATCAGGTTTTGTGCTCGCGTGGCCTTCACACGGCATTTGGTCTCCGGAGACTAGCGCTACATCAGCACACGACACGTATTAAAACGATATTATACGAACAAACTAAGACAAAGGTACTGTGGTAGCGGTAAAAACTGTAATTTAATAAACATAATTGCAGTTGAAATCAATCACAAAATGTCAAATCTTAGCAGCGTATTAATCTTATTAAGACTCTAATATTACTTTAAAAGAATTTTATATATTTTACTAGCTGGTTATGTTATTGTAATATAATTTTTTAAATGTAGCAAGTTTCAAGTTTTTGAAGAACAAGTTGTAAAATTACGATTATAATGCAAAGAAAGATCACGATTATCATTATCATTATTACTTAATATTGTATGTTTTTATTTAAGAAACATGGAGATTTCTAATAGTGTGTGGTTTTTTTATATAGTTTCATAGTCAAGCCTTTTAACAATTACTCTTTTGGATTTATAGAACGAAAAATACTTTAATTATTCCTAAATTGAAAGTTTTGATTGTTGGAATACTTAATTTTATTTAATAATATAATGGACTGCTTTCGTTAGCTCATAAAAAAGGTTGCGCTTCTACCACCTCAGTGGGGTTTGGCTTGAGAAGGTTTAATACCTATATAACTCTTACGCCCCTACTCATTATTTATCCGCACATAGGCATTAAATATTGTAGGTCCATTACGTGTAATGAAAGCATTTTCCCGCGCATTCGTATTCATTATGGCGTCACCTGTCAAAAGTTCGTTGACCCGGAGCCAATCGAAGTTTCGTTTTCTCGCTTTATGGGTGCGTTCACTGCGATTGTTTGTATAATCCGGTGCAATATTACAGTAGGAAGTGGCGTAACATGAATGCACCCGTTTGAAATGTGTTATGGGCAATATACGGTCTAAGACCAGGGCTGGCCGACGAGAATATTTCAAAAACATCAGACAAGAGAAGTTATCCACATAACAGTATGTTGGTATTTAACAATAGCGAAATATTTATTAATTCTATAAATTACGAAAGACTCAGGTTAATTGTGTTGGTACCAGCATTATTTATAATTTTTCGAAGCGATATGAAAATACAACACACTTATTGTTAGTTTTTTACTTAGATTTCAAGACGTTTATTATTGCTTCAACTTAAAATCAGAATAATTTTTACGATAACATTTGCGACTTCAAGTAATGATTACATTTTAAAAGCTTTTCATTTATCACTGAATTGTTTCGTAAAGAAATTTAAGTGACAAGAACTGTGAAATAGATTCAAATCCATCTAATGAATTGATTAGGTTTGGGGGAAGTGTACGAGATTTCTCGTTTAACGAATAGAGTTCTAGAACTGTTCGCCAATTTATTATTTCAATTTACATGTTAGACTTGGCTATTGTATTGATCTACATCTTTTGTAATTTAACATCGTAATGTAAGTAATGCATTATTATAATTTACGCATTCGCATGGCTTCCCAAGCTTTATTATTAAAACTCAATTTTTTTTATACCAATTTACATTATTGTGATTTTATAAGACGTTCTGAAAAGTTGGAACGTTTTTTATGATTTGTTTTAACCATGGTTTTTATTCACATTTTTGTTGTCTGAGTTCCTATGTTGCTATTTATTTTCTCTGTACTATATGGTGTAACACTGGCAACCCTACCTTAGGTCTACGGTATGGAGTGGCGGGCGTAGAGAATTAAGTTTCTCTATGGTCGAGGCTCGTGGGGTCAATTTAATTTCTTTTGATAGCGTTTATGAACCTGTTATATAAATATATTCTTTATTGTTGCACTGATATAATTGTATCATAGACTTTTAAATTTATAGAGCAACTTCTAGGTGACAAAAAAAATTAATAATGTAATAAGTAAATTTCTTTGCATTTATGATTTAATAAACATTAAGAGGTACTTGAAGCAATCAATTCTGGATGTTCAAAACTAAATAAACCTGTATAATATGTATAAGAAAATTTATCAAAATCACAACTATGTTTTAGAAACTTAAAAAAAATAGGCGCTGATGAAAGTGGCAACTATCGCATTCGGATATTATTAAAAAAATGGAGATTTTACGCAACTAACAGACGTTTTCTTACATTCTTTTACAAATCATTGTATAATATGTAACTAACTGTAGGTATAATAAATATTTCAAAGTATTAAAGGTTACATTTTGGATTATGACATTTAAGGTTTTGATGCAAATAATAAATACAAAACTATAAAGAAGTCGCCAATGCTTTATAATCTGTAGTCGTTGTATTTAAAAAAAGAACAAGTCACGTAAGCGCGTCTATCAGCAAGCGGCCCTCCATTTTACTTGAACTACAACAACGACATAAATATTCCACTTCTAATCTACCTAAACAAGTAAATGGATTAAACATTAACGCGATGACCTTAATTCGATGCTAATTCCCTTTCCCTACTGACCGTTGTCGCCTAAATTTTACTAGCTTTTGTTTTTCTATATGTAAAATTAAAACGGTAAGACTTTTTTTTTAAATTATGCGACAAGCTGGCATTTGGCCGCGAATCAACCTGTCCAAAGCGTGGATGCGGTCTACGTGAAAAGTATTTATTGCCAAAATATTGCTAGTAATATAGTGCCACGTATTCTCATAGGGATAGGCAGAGAGATTTCCATCGAATTTTAAATAGTAATTGAACTTTGACAATTTACACTTGACCGGGTCATGTTTATAGCCTGAAAATTGTTGTAAGTGTGAACTTACCTAGAATTCTCCAGGCACTTCGCGTCCGGCGGTGGTGTTCCGCTGGTGCTGGAGGTGGACTTCGCGCTCAGGTCGAGCGGCTGCTCCGTGAGGCTGGGCGACGAGCTCGCGGCCGCCACCTTGTCACCCACGTCTGGTAGCCTGAGATCGTGAAGGACACGATTATAACTATCTGACTATATATATATATATATATATATATATCTTGTGTGCGCGTGTATGTCACTGAACTCCTCCTAAACGACTGGACCGATTTTGATGCAATTTTTTGTGTGTGTTCAAGGGGACTCGAGAATGAATTAGAATCACAATTTTGTCTACTGGAAAATATTTTTTAAATTATTTCTTAATTTGTACGCCGTTATTGATTACAGAATGATCCAAACGCGAACGAAGTCGCGGGCGCAGCTAGTCTAATATATAAAATTCTCGTGTCACAGTGTTTGTAACAAAACTCCTCCGAAACGGCTCGGCCGATTCTTATGAAACTTTGTGTGTATATTCAGTAGGTCTAAAATATGACGTAAACTATTTTTTACACCCGTTAATGATAAGGCTGGTCCACCCCGAAATTTTATGTATAATTTTAAAAAGGTATTCTAGAAAATTAAAATGCTGCCCAAAGTCACTATTCAACGCGTACGGCGTCGCAGGCGCACCTAGTATTATTATAACAATTACATAACATCATATTTTGCCTGTTACGGCATACAAATTTCAGAAACACAATTAAATTATAATTATAGTTGACATTAAAATTAATTAATTAAACGTAACATCACGCCTGTATTCCACGAAGGGGTAGGCAGAGGAGTGTAGTACACCCCCATATTTCACCAGTTACGTTTAAGTCCCAAATGGAATAGGTGGT
>DWUN01002157.1:0-14485 GCA_018249975.1 Passova gellias | reverse complement strand
CTTTACTGGCAAGAATTAATCGGACTTCAATAATATTATTAAATATTTTTCTGAACGGTAACTGCATTTTATCGTAATGGATAATAATTGTGACATCTTGTTACATCCAAACGTAATGCAAACGAAGTTCATACGTTATAAATATGTAAGATATTTGAGTATGTATAGGATGAGGAAAAGTAATTTTTGTAGCTTACATCAAAACTAATAAAGAGAAACAGTAATATAAATATGGATTATAATATAAAGGATTTAACAAGGAAATATTCTGAAAAATATCTACTTACAACATCTGATAAAAATTGCAAACGTACAATAAAATTGGAACTTTAAACGACAATGGTAAACAATAATATTAGTACCAAACATATGTAGTATAGAGCGAAGTATCTAAAATTCTCGAAGAATTTAATATTATCTGATATAATTATTAGTATTTTAAACATTACCAGATTTAAAAAAGCTCTAATTACTTTTGTTGACAAATATTTGTCACAGTTGATAGAGAATAACTTTCGTCTTACCAGTTTGTTTTGCATTCATTACACTTTGTTATTTCAAATTATATAATAAAAGTTTCCATTATAATCTCTAGCATTTCTCTAGTTCAGGGAATATAACAATCATACATAATTACGAAATATCGTATAAAATACAGAGCAGTGATCCAGAACACGCAGCTCCAAAGAATCTATTTTAGTTTCAATTGCACGTAAAATAAATTTATTACACTTAACGGATGTGTGACTACGGGAAACTTGCCTTTATGACCTACATATTCCAGTCTAAGATATGCTAATATTAGATAAACGTACGTATTATGAATCAGAATAATAAGTACAATTGTCTTAACATCTTTGTTCAACTATTTAACACAAAAGAAACTATACAATCATAATAATTATTTATTTCATATTAACAATTTTTTGTCAAATATTATTATTTGTAATAGTGAATATTTGTAGAGAAATTGTTTTATTTCAAGAAGTACGTAAATAAATTATACTTTCACATATTTGTGGTAAGATGGAATATGCCACTCAAGTACGCTTGATATGATAGAATATAACGTTTTCTAATGGCAGCATGCCAAATAATGTGTAGTAATATTACGCCACATAATTGTATTTATCAATATTTCATCATAACCTTAGAGCAGTAAAATATGATTTATTGTAATGAAAAACCCTTCAAATATATTTTATCTGTTACAGGCCGATGAGCTCCCGCCAGAACAAATTGCCGGTAAGTGATGGCCTACATTAATAGATTAAAGAATGTTATCAAGTCTTGATTTATTTTTTATTTAGAAAAATATTATTTTGTAATGTTTACATGAGAAAAAATCGCAATCTCAGTATTTGGCTGCGGGCCAATAGCACAATAGAGGCTGACTTCATAAATTTAACAGACGCGGGCTCCGTATAATAAATTCGTTCTTCCAAAATCGCGTGTGGGTTTAATTAGCCATCCCGAAATACTTTTTAAAGCGAGGCACGCAGGGCGTGGCACCTGAAAAAATTACAACTTGATGGATGTATACGATGTGTACCATATGGTGTATTAAGAAATATTTATACGTATATTTTATTTCAAATGCATTTCTTGATGTTCTCTACGTTGCCCGATCAGATTAGGTTTTTTCGTTTTTCGTGATTAAACCCATTAGACATAATTATTGTTTGTTTTAATATTACCCGGACTGTAGGCTCTAGTTTCTATCGAGTATTTTGATTTAAACCATTATATACGTAGATGTCATGCATTTAAGGGTTTAAAACATAAACACTTAGTAAATGCAATCTACAATTTTAGCATCGCATGATAATTTTTTCATGATACTCCAAATACTGCATTAGTTAAACAAGCCATTGGTTCTTACTTGTCTGTGAACACAGAGAAAAGAACAAACAGACATGATACTAACGACTCAATGCGCTGAGCAGTCGAGCCCGCGGAAACTACAATACCAACAGCTGTCAAACGCATAATGACAGTGACGACAGAAAAACACTGGTTCCCTTTCAAAAACCACATATTTCTGGCTGTAGGATTTAATTACAACTACGCTGTGAATCTGATGACTTTGTGAAAGCACAAATCACGACTTCGTAAAATATGAGCTATTTTTTTTACAAGTTAGCGTTTTTTTTTTACAAGTTTAAACCAAACAGTTATACTTTGTTATTTAAAATTGACGTTGTGTAGGGGAATTATTGAAATATTTCAGGTACAAAGTTATTAAAATTGTTCGACAATTCAATTGAATTAATATGCGATGCTTACAGTTCAATTAAAATTATCATTGTTTCAATGATAACATCATCATTTAGTTAAAATTTAGTACATAATTATATTATAATTTGGTCTTCAATGATAAAGAAATTTGAATTCGCTGCTTTTATATCTACCCCTTTAGGGACATGGCGTGATAGTATAATTTATTAATAATAATTTGGGGTTACATGTGAAAGATTTTCTATTTAAAATGATTGTAAGAAGTATTCACTAAGGTTGTGAGGTAGTCACTAAAATTGTTTTGTTAGTGTACAAGCATAACATGAGGTCGGTTGTTTGGGCGGGCGGCGTAGCGTGGCAACACGCTTGGATTCCTGCCAATGTGCCGTGGAGATCAGATAGAGCATGCTATCGTCATTGTTTAACCAAAATCTTTACACATTTTCGAGAAATACAGACACGAACCAGCGATGAATAACAGTTTTCTTGCTGTTGTATACAAACCCCCCGAAATAAGATGGTTCTATTTTCGTAATCGCAAACGGTTACAAAATGTAAATAAACCCGATGTCGGCAGCACCAATCGGGAATGCAGCTTTTACAAATTACATCTTTTATTTATCTTATCGTCCTATCGAAACATTATGTCGGTATTACGAAATCAAATTTTCCATTTAGTCGCTAGTAAAAGTATCACGACGCTTCTATTTTGAAATTAAGTATTCTGGGTAAAATTTAAAAGCTATCATAAAAAGTTGGTGTACAAAAAAGTTTTCTCGTTTTAATATGACTTTATTATAACTGTTTTAAATATAGGTATACTTAATTTATGTAAATTCTTGGACTAGGCGTGTGTAATTTTCAAAACACGAGTTTGAAATAAGTCATATTTTTATTCTTTCTAAATGCAAAAAATAAATTTGTTTATCACTTATGTGGTACAGCTTTAATGCAGACATCACTTTTAATTAATGGCCCATTTTACTTTCACATTAGTGGAGAGTAATATTTTAAAATGCGTACTGCTAGTCAATATAGTAAATGTCCATGACTCAATAAACCTCTTATAGCTCTGTACAGACTCGGAAAATGAATTATAGTAGTTATATACGTACACTTACGTACTGTATGTAAAAATAAACAAACATTATTTTCACATTGATCTGATGGGATCAGAGGAGCATAGTGATGAGGAGGTATAGAGAGCATCTAAATAAAGAGAATACACATAAATGACATCATAATACTAATATTAGTCTATCAGATATCAAAAGGGCTATTATAAAATCACTTCAAACGTATAGTGTCTAGAACCCGAAAGTTTCCCATGGCTCGCTGGTGAGAAGATAATTAATAAACGGTTCAAATATAAGAAAAAAAGCAATAAAACGCACGGTTCTTTGAGACAACTGCCAAGACATCTTGATGATTAAAATTAACAACTCGCCGCTGGCGAAAATAAAAATTATGTTTTACTAGTATTTCGTTGCCAAAATATAGCCAAACAGCTGCGCTTCGTTGAGCCTGCGACCTGCGTTATCAGAGAGTCTTAGAAACGTAAAAAAAGATTAAAAGAACGTACGTATGATTACCTATTTTATTCATTTATAGAACTGCAAGATCTGTTTTTCAGCAACAATTTCATTAAATTGGTAGTATTAAGTTGTTGTTGATCGCACTGGGTTGAACGCGCACTGGGCACATTGTGCTAAGCAAAACATTTTATTTTGAATGGAACTAGAGCGCATGACATATGACTCCCGGCAAAAGTCACAGTGACAGGGGCGTGAACGTATTGTTCAATTAATGGTACAGTCTGGAGATCAATGGCGAGATAATGCGAAGATCATATTTGATCTTACCTTTCTACCATTGTTGTCAATAGTATTGTCGTTGATCGTAGTGGCTATTCTTCTATATAAAATAAAGTGCATAATAAATCATTTTGTCAATTGAAATATTTTACACTTATCACAGAACTTATACCTACATAATTTAACGGGTAGGTACTACCACACTCATAAGCTACGAGTACCTTAATTTTTCTACCATATATCTATATGGAACAGTGTAGCTAGCGCATTTCCATTCCTATTATTCCAATTAGAATTCCAAAAAAGTGTTTCTCATTGAAGACGGCTACAGCTACCTTTATTCTTTCTTATTGTATCTAGATCACATAATGGCATAAAGGTACACGACAAAACTTATAGAGCTAATTGGATCCAATAATGTTCAATAGCCAACCTCAAATAGGTTTAAATACTGATTACACAGTCTTATGACGTCGATATTATCCCTGACGGTCAAATTAGAACGCGTTTCATGCGTCAACCCTTCAGACAAACACCGTGTAGAATTGGTTCTTTGCAAACACGGGCTTAGCTGACAGTGTTTTAGCAGATAGATCCTAAACGTTAATTCTATTAACGTTCTTCAGTTATTCCCTCATTGCCTACATTCAGACCAAGTGTTGAATATATAACTTTTAAAAAGATACAGCTTTTAAAAATTTCCAAGAAGTTTATTTTGGCAAGACGGACAAAATTATATATTTATTTATGTACAATAATGACGCACGTTCAGAAATATAATTTATAACCGGGCAAATAACCAATTTTTATGATAGCCGTCACTTGCCAACATATATAATAACTAGTCATGTAGTGTTGTTCATGGGATAGATTATGATATGTCGTATTTCAACTTCACTGAATTGACTTGATATTTTTAACGAGACGATTTAAACGGTTCGCTTAATATACTTTGATTGTAGATATAAATAGGATATTTTACATTTGCTATTAGATGATGGATGGACATTCTAAAAACATTGCACTGTTAAGAACCCTATTACTACAATTTTCATTTACAGCTCAGCCATCAGCGGTTCATCTTATGTCGCGAATGGTCTTGAATATTGGTTTTTAATACCAAATATTTTTCTTTGATATCGATGTCCCCAGACTGCAGCAGGCACACGAACGTATAAGTTTGAAGCATTTTCTGCATTGTATCATTTACAAGTTTGTTTTGACTGAAAAATTATACATATAACCATTTGATAACAAAATTATACCCTCGATGACTGTTACCAGCTTAAAAAAAACATAAAACGGAAAGTAAACTTTGATTACGGAATTAGACAGCACCTCAGCATCTAGCCAATACCAGTTCTTACACACTCCTATACCCCCGTAACTTTGTTAATATGCCCTAATCTTCATATAACCTAATTAACTAAGATAATCGAACCCAAAACATTCGTTTCATCAAGCAGGTTCATTAACTGTTGGACCGACGGGCTTAATAATTCCTCGTCTTTGAAATCCTTACACAGACACTCCAAAACATGTGTAATAATAAATATGGTAGCAAAAATAAATTAGTACATACGAAGAGGTTATTTTTTTTAATAACAGTATTATCGTTTTCATCTATGCGTGTTGCGCCACGCACCGCACAGAGCGCCGGCGATGCACAGCGACGTTGCACCGAAATAGACGCATTGCACAACTTATTCGCACTGCATCTCGGTGCATTGAACTACTGTCCTAATCTCACCACAGCCCGCCCCACGATCAGTGCAAGTGTTTTTATTGCCAGCGCAACACTGAATTGCATCTTTTCACGTGTGCGTCCCCAGAGAAAGCCCTTTATAAGGAAAACTATATAGGCCTCACTAATAGGGCGTCATGAGTACGCTAAACATTGAAGGTACTAATCCCTGTGGTTCAAGACTTGGGTCTCTACGGGTATTACGTAATTCCGGTGATCTGAATTGGCTAAAGTAGGTCCTTTTTGTTTCAGTCCTCCGCAAGGCATTCGATGGCTTTGACCACAACCGCTCGGGCAGTATCCCATGTGATTTCGTCGCTGACATCTTAAGAATGATGGGGCAGCCCTTCAACAAGAAAATCCTCGAAGAGCTCATCGAGGAAGTGGACGCTGACAGTGAGTAACATAGAAAATTCTTATTCCATTTCAATTTTGTACGGCCCAATGGTTGTGCGTTGTATCAGGTGTTAAATTACACCGGGTTGATAAAAATATCTTTCGAAGAACCCACAGTATAAACTAACTATACATGGGTTATAAAACTGTTCTGCTTAGACAATCAATCATGAACGTTTCAGAATCTGGCCGTCTTGAGTTTGGTGAATTCGTAACTCTCGCTGCTAAATTCATCGTTGAGGAAGATGCTGAGGCTATGCAGAAAGAATTGAGAGAAGCATTTAGGTTATATGACAAGGAAGGTGAGTTTTGTATTGCTTGAGAATATTATAATTTTACCTTCGAGACATACATACCTTATAATACCCCTGCAATATTGTTAGAAAAATAAAGATAGATCATTCATTTATAGATCCGAAAATTAGAGACGTCTACAATTACCACTGATATATTAAAACCTGCCCATGTTTTTCCAGGCAACGGTTACATTCCCACGTCGAGCTTGCGCGAAATCCTCCGTGAATTGGACGAGCAGCTGACGGAGGACGAACTGGACGGCCTCATACAGGAGATCGATACTGATGGCAGCGGCACAGTAGACTTCGATGGTATGTTATAAATGTCGCAATTATTTCTGCAACAATAATTATCTAGTGCTTTCATCTTCAGTGAGTTATGCATTACATAATGGTGACACTAAAATCGTCCATTTCACTGACTGCCAGTACAACAATAACGATTTACTGGATTTTTTAAAATAGAAAGCTAGTTGGTCACCCATGTCTACTTTAGTTTCAGGATGTTGATGCACCTGTTATATATAAACTTTGGATTGTTTGTACACGCTTGCCCGTTATGTCCATGAGATATTTTTCAACTTTTGAAATAGAGCAGTAAACAGCAGTAATGGCTATACAGCCAAAAGTTATAATAAACTGCTCAATTTCATGATAGTCGTACTAATTCTCTTTACATTTTGCTAACATTGAATAGTATAAAAATGCACTAATAATTAACATATTGTTACAGAGTTCATGGAGATGATGACGGGAGAATAAACGTCTATACAAAAAGTGTTTTCTACTTACGTTTAATTTAAGCAAACCTCTACTATATTTCGGTACTTCAATCTTTCGAGTCTAGGAACATTGGACAAGATAACAAAAATATAAAAGTTCATTTAACTAGTATTATGTATGTATTGTACAAAATAATATTTTGTTCATGTTTAATTGATGTGTGTGGCTGAGTAATGTTTATATTTACTTATTAATAAATCTTTTATTATACTTTAATACGTCTTTTAAATAGAATAATAAACTTTAACTATTTTTACAACCTTGCTGCAATCTAGCCCTGAGATCCCTGGCTGTGATGCGAGGATTTTTCTCGAATACCTAAATAATCTGAAGATTTTTGTGAAGAAATGCGCGAGATAAAAATAATGGATTCTCTGTTTTAAAACCGGTCGCCAAATTGTCCTAGATAATTTTGATGACATAAAACACAGAAATTTTGGCCGTCAGCCAGTAACAAGTAATGGGTCTATTTAAATTCATATCCTACGGTTTAGATTAAATTTCATTAAACACGTCTGTGCAGGCGCGCACGTGAGATGTGGAAATTAAAACACCTTTGACTATTACTTATTTATTACTAAGTAATTCTTTGATCATTTAATAGTTTCACGTGCTTCTAGAAAACTTGCATACATAATTAAATTCCTATACCTGTGAATAACAAACATTTTGTAAGCGTTTTAATGCCTAAAAATATTTTTATACATTACAAGAATACAACATTTCAATAGCTAACATACTGACGTCGTTCTGCGTGTTTTATTACCCGTAAGAACAGATGCTATTATAGACGGGATAAAATTATCATGTTACAAAGTCGTTCCAGATTAGTGATTAAACAAGTGCAATAAATAAAGACGTAACAGTTATCTTAATTTAGCATTACAATCGCTTGGAAGGAAATGTTTGTCAGCACTAAAGATTACGGCTATCTATAAGATACAAAATACTAATTTAAAAAAAAACTTTACAGTAATATTTATACAAGTAATATGGCGACAAATAATTTTTTATTTACAGTTATTTAATTACATCAAATTAATCTCTCAAATAACTTAGAAGTCTACCTAAAACGTAGACCCAACTTAAAAATAAACATAATTAAAAATTATAATTGGAATGAAAACTAACGGTATGTATTCAAATAATAATGAATAGGGAGTTTGAAAAATAGTGAGGACTACACACACATATATGAATTTATATTGTAGTTTTATAAAAACGAAAAGCAGTCATAAATAAGATTATCACTTCATGGCACCGCCATCTGTTCAACATTTGTGCCAAATAATACTTTTATAATGGAGTCGGTTAAAATACTGGTATTGAACGCGATGAGAAACTTGTCATTAATTTCTATTCTGACCAAATAATATTGAAATTTTGACGTAAGAAGCCCGGAAGGGCCGACAATATATAACATCATAATAAGAGACAACACTTACCTATATTGTTAACATACTCACAGAATATAACTTTTAAACATTAAAATATACACATTCAAGGCTTTTGACCCTAGTAGATTCGTATCTTACTTTAAAATGAGACGAATTTCAAAACGAGTGCAGAATATCTTATGAGCTTATAGTATATATATGTCCAAATGAAATCATGTATTGTTACTATATTATTGGACTACAGGCACCTGCTTGCTACCTAATCTTAACATTTGAATTGTCGTATTATACACTCAATAACTGCAAGTCATACACTACCGCACTACGAATAGCGTGGCACTGTCATTTTGAGTCAGCATACATAAAAGATGTACATAAATAATATTCCAGTAACTATAACAATATCGTCATTGTACCACAGTTTTCTGACGGCACTTAAACATTTAAATGTCCGCTGACACACCTACTCCATGAAGCTCAATTGCAAGAAATAATTAGCTGCGTATAATGTTATCACACTCAGGTTTTATCGTTATTTATTAATTTAAAAATCAATAGAAAAATTCATTGGTAACGCATTTATCAACTAAATATTAAAATGAGTCTACAATTAAAAGGATAAAACTAACTAAGGAGTACCTGATAAAATAATCTGTAAGGTCAGTGTACTTTTGTACGATCGTGAATATCCGATAGAATACGGCGTAGACCTCTTGTCTGAAGAGCGTTTTATAGTTATTGAGGAAGCCTTTTTACTACAGCTACCTGTTCAAGGACATACAATTTCAACAATCGTATTAGCTTCTTGGCTTCGGATGCTAAATTTATCTAAGACTTCGTAAACATACACCTACGGATGAGATCGCAATTTGAACTATGTTTTTCCAAACGTCCTTCTCCTGCCAGAAGTTATATTCAAAGCTAATTATTATCACATTTTGTTCAAACGTTTAGAGTTACAATGCAAATATTTGTTTAATTTATAATCTACAACACATTATGTAGAGAACAACATGAGTGTACAGTTGCCGCATACCTAATTGCAACCAGCAGCTTAGTGACACAAAAGGAAATGTATAAAAGTTAGAGATGCTTACAATAATGAATGTTTCATATAGAGAAAGAAACGTTGTCGTTTGGCAAACTTATAATAGTACTTTCCATCCTTACTGATTCAGTCCATTACACACTGATGTTCAAACAAAAAGAACATGCATACACACATACACAAGGTTATTAGTCACATTCATTTGCGTAACTGGAATAACGCTCAATATAACTGGAGCAGTCAATATTACTTCGATCATATCCCGTATGACATACCATGCATTATATGAAATTATTACATTGAATTCATAATGTCGAAGGTCGAATTCGCGAGGCAATAATGAGTTTTACATTTTTTATGAATATATACGTATATATTATTATGCAGTACATATCTAACTATAAGTAGTTTTATGAATACTGTTAAGTAAATAGATCTTGGTTCCTTGTAGTGTTGGTTGCGCCTTTGAGGCAAATCCGTTCGTCTCCTTTCCAATCGTCTCCTTAATACTCTGAAAACGTAATAATAGATTTCATTATTTATCGAAAAATAGATAGGCTACATCGATATAATTCGATTCATCTTTCTAAGTCGTTTTGCATCATAGGGTTTTATATCAATGCTTCAACTTATTTCAAAATATGATATATCGAAAACCATAGGTACTATTTATTTTGAAACGGTAGACTGCAGTAACTTATTCAGTAAAATTAATATTTTATTTACTGTGTGAATTACACTTAAATTAAGATATTAATATAAGTGATTTACTTATTTACCTCATTTTGCCACACTGGCAGTTTGACTAGTAGAAATATAGCCGCGAACACTTTATTGCAATATAGGTGGCGGAGGTCGTGAGCGTGTGTTGGTTGGCTTGGGTATCGCACCTATCGGTAATAAATTACTATCCTTCGGTTTGGAAGACCGTCCGAAACCCTTACGACCAGATTTTAGCCATGGCGGCGGGGGGCCCTCACACCATGCCGCCCGAGCCCAATCGTATGGTTCTACTCCAAGTCTCGAACATTCCCGTGCATATGCCCTGTAGGCTGCACAGTGGCACCGGACACCCGCACAACTACAAGCGTCTAGCAGACAAGCATCTCTGTAGTTTTGTGGATTCAATTTTGCTCCACATCTAGCGAACGCATCGTGGCGATCAAATGCACTACACACTTTACGGGCCTTCTTTAGCTTCGATTGCCTGCAGCGAGTGTTTGTGCCGCGGCGCTCTTGTTGTCTAGTGCAAGCACGACGACCGCCGACTCTCCACGAGGAACCGAATCTCCACGTATCATTCAAAAGTCTCCCATCACGAGTTCTCATGTCGTCTCGTGCAATGGCATTAAAGTTACCGCACAAACCACACAATTTGCCTTTGTAGGAACTGGATACTGTTACCTCTAAGAATCCATCACCATCCCATACCATCTGCACTCCGATTTTGGCTTTAAGTATAACAGATCCGCTACTTCGGTTAATCTCAGCTATGTCATTCATTACGTGAGGCAACGTTATTCTATGGCCATTTATTTTTATTCTCATTCTTTTTCCCATGTTAATTTTCGTCGAGCCGATGCGAAGAGTGGCGGTCCGGGTCCACGAGGAATGCGAAGTGTTCCTGGCATCATTTGATATCCTGATCGAGAATGTGTGATTTTTACAATCGGAAACTAGCTGATATTTGCACGATCCTTGGAAGCTATAAAATTTTCCATCGAAAGTCTTATAGTGCGGATCTCCGAATACTGTGCAAATGCCGTCAACGTCTATACATTTAGGACAGCATTGGTCGGGCAAGAGGCGAGGAGTTTGATCAGGCGGACACGACAAGGGAGGACATCTTTCCATGGCGCATCGCGGCTGACCTCCGTGACATTCGCAGGATTTACACGCGTCTAACTGCCACGTGTCACCATCCTGTAACAATATGTAAAAAAAGCGACCAAATTAAAGTACATTATATTTCATTATTCGTATTTTCAAAAATATAAGTAGTAGATTCGTTGTTTGGTAATACCTGATAAGTTTTTCCAGCAACAACACAGGCGGATTTGGCTTCTTCTATCTGTGGGCACTCGGGACAACACTTGCCAGGGGGCGGCGGCAGCGCCCGTGCTCCACACGTTAGTACCGGACACGTGTGACGGGTGCACACCGCAGTTCCGTTTATACAAGTGCAATCCGTGCACGGATCGACTCGAAACGGACTTTGATGCGCGTGGTACTCTTTACCAATTGTACATGGCTTCGGCAGGGAATTACCTGAAACTGAGAAAAGTAATAATAACAAATTATATTTGTAACGTTTTTCATATCATGTGAACAAACAAGAGCTTGCATACCACCAACTGTTCAGTCGGTATCGTAATCTATTTACATTGTCGATCTGAAATATCACTGAATTTTTACCCCTACATCTAAAAAATTCGTATAAGTATATTCAACATCCTTCTACCATGAAGGGAACTTCACGTTCGTTTAAGGTCCCAACAGTAAACATTTTGACCAATTGAAATTTGTAATTTACTAGAAAGAAAGAAATCACTTATACCAAATATCAATGTATATCTATCCTTACAAGTCTAACGAGCTTTGTAATTCTAAATGTTGTTCGTTATAAAATTAATGTAAAATTTCATTATAAATAAAAACAGTTTAATGTCAAGTATATGGATTAGCTTTATAAGTGTTATATACAATTATTATGAACGCTTTATGACATACGATTAGGTACGTGTTCTGATCGGTTACCTGCCAGATTGTCACAATAATTATTATTACCTTAGTGTATCATTAACAATGGCTATATTGACATTGATTAATAATAGTTAATAACAGCAGTGATAGCCTAGTGGTTTGAACTTCAGCCTCTCACTCCGGGGGTCTGGGTTCGATCCTGGCACGCACCACTGATTTATTACGTACGTTTTATAAGTAACATTTAAATATCACTCGCTATAACGGTGAAGAAAAACATCGTGAGGAAACCTGCACACCTTAGAGATGTTATAAATTATATAATAATATTTTCTGAGGTGTGTGGGCTACTAATCCGCACTTGGCCAGCGTGGTAGACTATATGGCCTAAATCCTTCCCACTATGAGAGGAGACCCAGTCCAGCAGTGGGACCAACAAAAGGGTAGAAAAAAAAAAGGTTAACAGTGCCATCTATCCATAGCTATTACGTTTCTTTTATTAATCACTGGATGATTAGGAGTTGTTGGAACAGAAATAGGTTAAGCGTATTCGTCATTAATTCATCAATTCTGAAGTTCTTTGTCCATTTGAACGGCTATTAACAAGGCTATGGAAGGCTAAGTTTAGATTATAAATTAGGTGCCTGTCTCAGTATAAACGAAATTTAGAAACAATGTTGGATATACAAAGAATAAAGTAGGAACAAAAATATAGCATTTAAGGGGAAAATTGTGAGATTAATGCCTAGTGCTTTCTCTAAATGTTTTTAAATCAAAAGTTTAAGCAAATTTATTTTAAAATCACTATTAATAGTGATTTTAAAGATGTATCTGTACAGGTTGAATGGCGTTACCAAAGGTGGAATAACAAATATCTGTTGAAAATAAATCAACAAAAGTGTTTTGTAAGTAAATAAAAATTGAAGTTACTGCATTTTGCTTTCCCCCACGCGCGGTCAGACAGGTAACAGTCTTGGGAACCGCACCAAATGTTAAAATACCAGTTATTTAGAAACTAATTATTTAGAATTCTAGACATCGCTTCTGTAAATAATGTGCCCTTTGTTAAGTTTAAGTATTGGACGCTTCGAGTAATTGCTGACCTAGTTTTCTATCTTTTTATATCTGTATTTGTGTAAAAAGTTAACGGTACATTGTTACTTTCATTTGATTTTTTGTTTGATTTTTTTCGTATTTTAATTTATCGGGAAACGCTAACATTAAGTTTACTTGTAAGGATTATTGTTATTATTAACTTGATGATATCTAGGTTTGATACTACTGTTGAGCATAGTAGACTAATAATTAATTTAAATACAATGAAAATTACCTTTGTGATTACACTATTATGAACCTGTTGAATTACCATTATGTTCCGATTTTTTGAAAATTTGCAAAAAATGACACGAAAGCCCGATGACCAAAGCGGCTTGCGCCTGTACCCGAGGTACACCACCTGTGGCTTCGTAAATTTAGTATACACCCCTCTCCCTTCCACCTACACGAATCGACTAATGCTTTCTCACTCGTTCATGTTTTCACAAATAAGTTGCATCCGAAAACAACATAGAAAACCCCTGTGGTCCCGCGAAGGAAACTAAGCTTTAAGCCCGCGGTATAAGGTTTAAATTTGATGTCCGGGAACCGTCTTTGTTGGTCTGTACTGAAAGTTTCAGGCGGAAATACAGCGCCTAGCATTCTCTGATTGTAATATAAGGCGATTTAAAGTAAATAGTGACGTGGGGGGTAGTCGATAGTTTTTTGGGGAAAAGAAAATCAAATGGATACCCATATTCTGTGTGGACCCATGGGTCGAAGTGCAAAATTTCAGTTGAACAAGTGCCTTCGTGATGTGGTTCCATGTCGCGAAACGACGTCATCAGAGAAGCGAGCGAGGCATACAGAAGACTTGGTTTTTCTTATTTTTATTCTATTATATAACGAATTGTGTTAGTTCATTAACGTGAAGTTACATAATAAAAACATATAAAAAAATCCGGTATAAGATAATAAAAAATACTATTGAAACTCCGTTGTATAGATGGTCTGAAGCCGACCGCTCGCTC
>DWUN01002156.1:0-14488 GCA_018249975.1 Passova gellias | reverse complement strand
TTTAAGGGAACAAGGGGACATGACAGACATGACATGACAGAGAAAGCGACTTTGTTTTATACTATGTAAGATAAGAACACGAATGCCAAGGTTTGGAGTTAATCAGACAATACATTTGTATGAATCTGAACCACTGGAGTGTGCACGCTCCGAGCCGAGCCAAGGTATCCCATCGACGTGGGCCATCCAAAAAGGATTACCGCAGTTACCGATTAGCGCGGCGCTCGGAGTTGCCTCTCGCCTGCGCCGCGGGCACGCTTGCGATTTTGCGACAACTGACACGACTTGTTGCGATTAATCTGAGACGATAACGTCAGAGCCCTATTTAACAGCGGGCATGTTCATTCTTATCGGTGCTATCTAATTATGATTTGGGGAACGAAGAAACATTAATAGTACACAAGTGTAAGATTTTTTTAGGGAAGGTAGTTTTTATTTTTTTGCGGTATCTACTTTTTACTCGGCCGCTACATCAAAAATATGAAACCTTTTTATATTCATAAATCATAAGTTTAAAAAAAAACCCTTTTTAAAATCAAAATTAATCGTAACCTTAAAACGTAGTTTAAAACACATTTAATATATAGTGTTTTGCTTTAGTCAATAAAGTAAATAAAATAATAAAATCGCCGGTGTGCAATCAGCCTGAGATTGGCTTAACGTCGATTGGCTCTGTAAGCATTCGTTGCGAAACCTTAGCTCGAACATTGAACTTACAAAGCTTCTTTATTGAATCGAGTTCTAAAGATAGAGTCGAAGCGAGATGTTTGTGTAATGATCAACAGCTTGACAAAAATGCTTGAAATATTTAAATCGTTATAGAAAAAATGATGTTTTGGACATTTACGTGGAAGGCTTAGGAAATGGAATTTCCATACGGTTCACCCGGTCTGCCGTCAGATCTATTTGAAGCGTTAAGCAATTATTATGAAGACAACGTGTTTTTCCGTGTATGGCGCTGCCGGCGGTACGTGAAGAAAGGCGACTACATGTTACAGAATCTTAGGTTATAATGCTAACTGCGTTAACCCTAATATTATTGCAGTTGCTTATTAACTCATATTCCCACATTCTTGCTAACAATATTTGCGACCGTTGCTATGCCAGCGCAGATTGGTAGAGATAAGGAGATAGCCCGACTATCGGATGTCAATTTGCCATGAACGAGGACGAGGTACTACGATTGTAACCTAATCGGTACCGATACCGCGCCCGTAACGTGCTATCTGAAGCACGGAAACGCTCGTGAAAATTTCCATTAACGGTCACCCATCCAAGTGCTGACCGCGCTAGCAGTAGCTTCATTTTACAAAGTTCTGGCTGTCTTTATGCACATCGCGACAGCGAGCGCTTCAATTTCAATTCGACACTTCAATTTCAGGGATACTAATGAATACTAATGGCCTTAGTAAAGAGTGTTCTTTATATACCAAAATATAATATTGTTACTCAAAAGCGAAATACTATTATGCATGGCTCTAAAACGAAGCTAGCTGATACGAAAGCTCAAACCCTGAATATTGATTTCTAAACGTAAATTCTGGGAAATCTAAAGATGTGGATCCATACAGACCGTTTAGCCGGAATTCTCTTGTCAAACGGAAATATCCGGCCGTCTATCACACCGCACACAATGCATAAATCTGCTAAGCCCCAGACAGTCGAGGCGCCGCCTATAGCGATCTGGATCCAGCTTGGAAAAGAGCTTATTTTGCGGAACGGTCGCGCGGAAAGAAAGATATATCATTCTTGTATGAACTGCTACCCATACCCCTCGCACTACGGGATACACACAAGTGCGCACTTAGTCTTTCTTCGGCGCTGAAGAGATTGAGAGAGAGAGAGAGAGAGTTAGATTAAATCAGTTTTCATCATTGTTTACATCTTTCCTCCAATTTCTAAATGGTGCAATGGATTCATCAATATCTTTTTTCTCGTTGTCTGTCCACCTCTTAATAGGAGAGTAAGCAGCTTTCTCCGGCTAGTCACTATAGTAATTAGTTTAACTGAAAAAACAAACGCTACGATATCTTTTCACCCTTCGTTTCGCCATGAACGGCAAACGTAGACTTCGGAGAGTCGCTTCGCCACGATAACTGTGAGAACAGGAGAATTGTCAGAAGCATAGCCGGCGGAAATTCTTAGTCTCTGCCGTCCCCCATGGGAAAGAGCCGTGACTGTAAACGTTAATTTCAATCGTGATATAATATAACCGTTGTATAAAAAATATTTCTTCATGTAAATTAATCGTGTAATACTAGTAACGAATGAGTAAGTATAAAATACGAGTACACGCTACCGGCATACATGGGTTTCCACTCAAAACCCAAGTTTTGGATCTCGTTAAGTATCAACCCTTTCGGAAATCACCTGAGGCGTTCCGTGTTATAATCTGTATAATGTAGTCACGAGTTGAAGGGAACTCGATGTTAAGTTTCATCCAGCCGTTCAATCGGCCACAACGTTATATGCCGTAATATTATGAACAAATAGGTAAGTACTTTTCATGATGGCGTCTTCACAGTGACACGTAAAAGTGTCATTGCAGCGTATATTTCTGCCGCTTTGCTATTCTCCTACTCTACTGCTATCGTTAAATTGATTTATTCTATTTTCAAAATAGAACATTGTTATTTCTTCAAATTTATAACACGTCGGTGACTCATCTTAAAATCTCTATATCTTTAAATCCTTGTAATGTATTTATGCGTCAATGCTTTTATTGTTCCATTTCTGGATGTGAATCTCCTCTCGTAGCGAGAAGTCATTATTATGCCTCAACAATAACGCTTATCCACAATGTACAAAATAAAAGAAACAATTTTGAACAACGGTCAAGAAATGAAGAGCCAAATCCAACGCTACGCGTCTATCAAACCCGAACTGTTATCCTTCATATTGTAAGCCTTCATCGGCTTCTTAGACATCGCTCGAGGGCATACCGGGAACCTGGATATAAACCGTGACAGGTAGCCGATTGCGTGTATTACGGCGCTAGATTTATTGCCCCTCAAAACTTTGAAAGGCGGTCAAAGATAATCCAAAACCACGCGTCGCAGTAAGCACGACGAACGTTCGAAATAATGGCTTCGAGAAGGTACGATATTGGAGTACCGCTCTCGAGCGTTTCCTGTTCATCGTCGGATCTAAAAGAATTAAACTATGGATATTGAAAGAAAAACTTTGTTTGGGCAGACGACGTTCAGCGCGCGTTAATGACACGACGATAATGTTGCGTCATATAATATCGCGGAATCGATAACTATTGATTAGTTAAGGGTTCGATTACTAATTATGCGGAGCTATCAATAACTAACCAATGAATATATAATGGAATATATTCTTTTACTGAAATATATGGTTGCAATCGTATTTACGTTTTAGTACAGGGCAGAGATCTCTAAGGGCCTGGAAAATTCACCACGGTTCTCCAGGCGGTACGGAATGGTAGAGATGCGAGTTGTCGGCCAACCCGTCTAACGTATTTTTGACGAGGTTTAACGATTGTTATAATATAAAGATATCATCCGAGATCGAAAGCTTATCGTGTCCTCGGAAACGCCGATCGATAAGAAGCTATGCACGTCGATATACTGCAACACCTCCTAGTGGAAGATAAGAGGAAAACGGGTAATAGGAAATATTCCAGAATTCTTTATCGGTCATCGCTCAGCCGCCCGCAGTCCGACCGGGAGATAAGTCGCAAAACGCTCATCAATCCAAACTTCCCTCATCTGAACATTTTCTTAATTATTTAACGATTATGCTCCGCTCCGTTTTACTGCGAGTATAAAATTAATTAAAGCGATCGTATCTTTATTCCAGTTGCCGGAGTAACGGCTGTCCGATTTTCTTCTCGAGTGGTAATCTCATAGTTATTGTTTCAACTCGCAAATATCTCCTCGCCGGCCATAAACAATCATTCATAGTAGAAATCGTTTAGATTCCCGCCAGAATTTGTGCATTAGGATCAGATATTACTGAAAAAAAAAACAAAAACTACTATGTATATGTCGTTTATTTTGTAGTTGCAAGTACGATGCGCAAGTTCTCAACCGATTGCTCAATAATTAGAATCATACGCCGTTCCCGTGTTACGTAAATGCGACGAATAAATTAAAAATACAATTTAGTAGTTTAAAAAGACTTCTGCGACTCATAAAAAGCGTGTTGTGTCCCGGCCCGCTCGACCTACATGTTGCCGGAGTTTCATTATCGCTCCAAACTTCTCCCTTGTAAATCTTCCGTGAGACTGTACGAAAAAACTTCGCGGAATACACGTTAAAATCTTCATCACTGCTTCCATTTACGGTATAACAAAATTGTCGCCTTAAAGATAACTTCGGTATGAATCGCCGTTTGCAGGTTGTCATTAGCCCCACCTGTACTCATCGGCTAATTACTTCCTTGTCTGCGTCAGGGAACTGACAGCTAGCCGAGAGTACATTGTCGCTGGATCAAAAGACTTCTTTACCCTAATCCAAATTAAAATAACATTCCAAAACCGCTTAACCAGCTTTATGGCCAGCAGCTATTCACATTAAGTGCTGAACTGAACACTACGGGTTCGATTACCAACCGGAGTAAATATTTGTGTAATGACCAACAATATTTATATGCTATGTGATATGTTTATCCGCTGTTTACATTTGGATTCGGTCAGCCGCGTATGAGTAAACAAACACAAACAGTGTGACGAGTGCATGTGCAGCTATAATTCCTTTCTAGAACAATGAACAGAAGATTCAATAAGTTTGTCAGGGGCGATAATGTAGGATTATATTAATGTCTTCGGAAGAATTATGTCTACAATATCATGCCAGTGGGAGATCGAAGTTCGCATAGAGGGATCGACCCGACCGCCACATATCAAAAGTTCCGCTTTGGAAAGTAAGGGTTTGGGCTTACTCAGTATTTGTAAGTAATTTTACGTTTTGTTCTATGTGATAAGGTAAATAGGCGCTGTCCATCAATGAGCGTAATAACTTTATTCACCAATCAGAAATAATGGTAAATGTAAGAAGATTTGCCGCCAGAAATACATTATCAACCAAAACCAATATTATAAATGCTACAGTATGTTCGTCTGTCTGTGTGGTTGTCCTTCTTCCACGTCAGAACGAAGTAACGTTTCAATGTGATTGTGATCCGTCGCTGGTGTAGCACGGAAGTAGCCGAAGGACTGGAAAGCGATATAGGCGAGCATTTTTAAAGAAAAATATCTCATTTTAACGGAAAAACACGTTTCAATTAAATAGGCGCTACAGATGGCGCGACGGTCGCAATAACGATATGACTTGTAAACAAAATAAATCGTTTTAACGTCTCGCGGATAACAACTGCAATAGTATCGGCAAGCGCGACCGTGTCTCTGTTCATTCTGAATCGGACCCTTCCGATCACTTAATTCTACCGAGACATGTACGAGTAGATAACTATGACGCGTAGCTGGCTGCGGCCGTGTGGACACGTTGTGCGAAATTGAGTTTAAACTTGTAGTCCCAGCGAGCCCTCGCCCGACACCGGACAGTTTCATCCGAGGCGGAAAATAGGGCGATTCTTAGCACTAAGTTGGAAATGAGATGGGAATCCTAATTCAATCCGCTCGCCCGACGCGCACGGCGTCCCGTACCGAAGTCCCGTGGATCTAAGCTACAAACGGGACGATTTTGCCGCAAGAAAAATCTATAATGTACAAGAAATTTCCATAGAAATTATTATATATTTTCTGTATTTAGTGTTTACGTATTATTCTTGTGTATAGGCCTCGCGTACTGCTCACCGGTTCTCCAGTCGTCGGGCTGCTGGAAAACGTCTTGTAGAAATATGCAGTACCTCTGTACGTGTTTTCCCTGTCCCTTATTTACCTTTGATGCTGTATAAATAAACTATTAAATAAAATATATAGGAAAAGATCACACAACAGTTTCTTTGGTAATATATACCGTTTCTTACAGATCATTGGTCTATTGTTAAAAGAATAATTGTTATTGTAACATATGCACCAATGCAGGCTTTGTTAATAAAATATGGACAGCCATTATAAGTTTACGTTGGCTACATTTATTTTCATAATTCTGGTAGAAGTAGTATATAAACATGACCGCTCGAGTGCTCCGCGACAGAGAGACGAGTACCTTAAGCTTCGTTTTCGTGTCGAAGCCGCTACATTCGAGTTTCATGGTAATTGAATGGAATGGATGTTTCTTTTAAAGATTGGTCCTTGAGGTGAGTGAGAAGCAATTTGATAATGAAATCTCTTTGGACACGAGGAATGCGGCGATTCAAACCTCGAGGGAATTTCATTTAGTTCACTGAAGACGCTCCCGAGCTAGACTTCAATTAACTTGACAACGTCGTGGAAAATAAAAGGAATTTTAAAAGGAGTTACAATTTATATAATGTTTCGAATACTATATCTATTATATTAAATGACATAAACGGCATGTTCATTGCAAAAATATAATTATAAGTCCTAGTGTCCGACAGTGTCCCGTCCACCTTTTGTGAACAACAGTAAAAATTAAATCATAAACCGTTTCAACTGAACCCTCCGTAGCGACGACGTATTTTTTTTTTTGCGAAGTTCCATTTGAAGTAGATAATAGAGGTCTACGTATGCACTGGCCTCGTTTTGTTATTGGAATATTTTGGCTTGAACGTTTGTGTCCCAGGGTACGTAGAGCTACAACGGTCGAGCACACGAGCGACCTTCAAAAACCTTTAATATCTTTACAATATAGGCGGTTTGACTTAGTCTGCTTGGAATTTAAGCGACAGAAATATTTGTTACAAACACGAAACAAATTGCCTCACGCCGTAAGTGATGATCGTAGACACCTAGTTGATAGCGTGACGTGACAGAGGCTGCGTGACGTGACAGAAGCTGCGTGACGTGACGAAAACGGCGACGACGTGACAAAGCGATCGCTGTACGCATAACGTAAGAGAATAAACGGAACATCAATATTGTCATTATGAAACGACGCGATAAGGAGGGTTGAGTTTCGATCGCATTTATTATTGAAATGGCGTCATTATTCCGAATCACTCATAGCGGTTCACGTGATGTGCGCCGTGCGTTCTTTGTGACATAATGTTCGTAAAAGATAAACTAAGCAATCGAGACCGAGCATGAGGAAAGCGTTATAATATCATAACTAGAGCGATGCCAGAGCCACATCTACGTTGTCAGCTATAAAAACCATCAAAACATCTATAGATCTTCTCTGTTCAAATTTATTTTTATGACAATTTTCAAATTATTTCCTACAAGCCTCTACGCATTTGTCCGCCTTCGTCACATCCTTGCAATTCCTTCTGTCGCAATGCAGCTGTAACTTTTGGTACGAAGGGTGCCGTTAGCAATATGCACCGAGTACACGAGACCTAGTTATTCCTTATGAATGTTCCAATTGCCTACGTATACGTATACATAAGGTACAACCTTATTGACGTCACAACGTTTTGCAACGGAGTAACGCGCTAAAGTGTGACCGAACACGAAAAGCAAAACGCTGGAAACAATTTAGATTTGCGCATTTGTATCGCAAACATCTAATCAGTGCAAGCGGAGAGGCGGTCGGGCGTAGCGCTCGACGGGCAGACAGAACGCTCGCTGCTCGCCGCTCCAATGAAATGCGTGCAATAAATCTTAAAATCTGGGTAAATCCAAAACTAGTTAGTGGGCGAGCGCGAACAGCGATAACAAGTAGTCGGAGTTATCGACGAGTTTTTTAATAATATCTAAGGACGACTCGCGCACGGTCATCTGATAACAAATTAGACAGAGCCTGTGCTTTATTAACCTGACAGCTGATAATCGATGTACCTATACAAACACTGTACACCCAAACAAACACACCCAAGCAAACGTTCGTGATAGTCACACATATGTTTGTCCTAGCTAGGAATCGAATACAACAACCCACGACTTAACGGTCAAGTTTACTAATCATTGCACTTTCCGGTATCCAATGATCGAAATCAGATAAAATATTTACAAGCACCACGCGATACTGAAATAGTTATATCACTCAGACGCATTGCACTCTTGTCGAATGAAACAATCGTTTGAGCGGCATACGAACGCGAGAGCTGCGCCCGCTCGCCCGCGGCACAATTGCAAATCAAGCATGCTTAGTCAAATGTCCGGCTAAATCAGTTTACATTTGGAGCGGCTGAACACACGAATGCGACTATAAATTCATTAACACTTATTTAGTCGGACGCGATTGGATTTCAATCGTCGTATTTAATGATGCAAATGGCCATGAATTATCGAGAAATTTGCATGATTGAATATTAAAGCGACGCACATCCTGAATATGATAAAAATCTATGCAGCGCTTTGGCTAACCTGGTCAATTATTGCTTTATTTATTCATTCCGAATACACGCTCTGTAGCAATATATGTAAGAGTTTCTGGGTTACCGACACACACTAGTAACTTCTCAACGCCAAAAATAGCCGATATATAACGAATGTTTTAGATAATTTAGCTAAATACATATTTGTACGTAACCATAATCTAGGTTATAATCGTAATGTGACCAAGAGTGGTATGTTTATTTATTCTTTTTTAAGTGCATAGAATAAAACGAACAGGCAGCACTCCCAAATGGCCTCTGCCGTCAAGGGAGAAGCAATTAACGTTCAATAGAACTTGTTGTTAGTGTATTAGTGAATTAGTTCAGGTAGTAACCGTAGGATCAAAGCGTGTGTAAGTAGTCACAAAATATTATGTTGTAATTATCAACAGAGTCTAGGCGTATCTTCTGTAGACGGGATTTCTCGAAAACCCCCCAAAGCCTTAGAAGAGTTATGCCGTCTGAGTGAGTGTTAATCGTCGCCGGTTTTTTTGGCGGCGGGCGATCGCGGAATAACAATTAATCGAGTCATTAGCCGACAATGGCTGGCAAAATTAGCGGCCGTCAGAATTGAATCTGGAAACTTTCGGCTATCATCCCTACCGGGTTTAATTGGCGCGTCGATTTAAGGGCTGGATGAGTTACAAAAATACGGTATATTTTCTTATTATTTTTCGTTACGAAAATAGACCGTTCTAATGAGAAAACGAGTCGTAACAAACATTTGTGAAGAAAACAACCTTGGATTGTAATAATTTTATCAGATAAATACCAGAGAATCGAGTTTAGATGTATTAAATATTTATTTTCTTTGTGTTATATTAGGAAGGATATAATTTTAATAGATAAAGATTGTTTATTATGAAAAAATAAATGGCAATTAAAGTAGAATTGAAAGGAAAACGAAGTGAAACTTAAAAGGATTGCCATTAGCCTTTCATTTGAGACAAACAATAAAGAAAAGTTATTTTTCATTCAGCGCTGAATATACGAATAAAGCCCGTCTAAGTTAGTTATTCGTCTGTTGTGAAAGTGACAACTTAACTGGCGTTTGTCTTCGACTAAATAATCATATTTACGCTCTTATTCAAAGCGCGTAAAGCTGCTTACACATTTGCAATTTGTTTCAACGATCGCTTATTACCGGCTGTACGGCTATCTGACCACCTTCTAGACAGAGACCGTTCCATAACATGTTGAAAGATGTTTAGCGATGTTTATATTTATTAAAATTTGCTACCAGTAAACTGAAAACTTAAAATCGTTTCTATATTTTTTTTTAATAAAAACGAATAAAGTAAATTAAGCGCATCCTGTTTTATGCATCTACAGCATTAATAAACCATGAAAAGGGTTTATTCTCAAGAACGCAGGCACTAAGCGGTCATTGAAGAGGTATCGTCTGCTGGGAGGAGTCGACAGACACAGCAGGCGGTAGCGAAACACTTAACCGTCAATAACTATTACTGGATGAGTAATATTTAAATTACTATGCGTAGAATGAAACGTTGAACGAAGAGAAATAACTCCTAAATTGTCACTTACCCATCGTTGAAATGTGCGTTATTGCCTTCAAATAAAGTCAGGCGCTTAAACATTGCAATCAATACAATAAATTTCGTACGGGTGAACTAATATTCATATCGTGTATGTATTATTTGAAAGTCAAAATTTGTTTTCTAATTTCGTTACCACGTGCCCCCAAGAGCACACAACGAATTCGAATACCAATTCCAAATTCAAATTCAAACCTTATAGTTCGCTATGAGATAAAATACATACATTTAATTTTTGCGTTCAAATATAAATTCTAAATTCAAAATCTAAGCTTCAATATACCCCAAATTACTCAAAACACTTCCGCTGTTAGCGGAGATGGAGTACCGTTTAGTAACGAGTTTGTTTTGCAGTTTTGAAACACAAACATTGAGTTTTGTGTTGAGAAAATTGTTAATTACGATTAAGGACAGAAATAATGCGAGCGTTAGTGAGAAAATGGAACTGCGTTGCTTAGTTTGTAGATGATTCGAAAGGGTTGCGAACGCTGTATCCGCGGCGTCTGCACAGTGTGGCCCGCTTAACATCTCCGTGGGCCAGAGGGTAGGGTGGGGCCTTTTGTATCGAAATCAGGGACGTTCCTATTAATTATTCGTTAGGACCGGCCCTCGTTTCCATCGTGTCGCCGAACATTTGTTTACAAGCCCCCGAATACTCTGAAGACAAATAATGTTGCGATATATAATTATTTTATGATGTAACTTCGGGAATAACTGGGGCGAGTGTTTGGGGTCAATTGGCGCGTGCGCTTTTCTGGACTCTTTTGTGGAGGCCGAGTAATTTATTGTTAATGCGTCAACAATGATTTTGTAGAGTAGGTAATTTCCTCATAAAGGATATATTAGAACCTTTCATTTCCGAGAACACGAGTGAACCGTAGACTACAACAGTAACTAGTGTTCATATAAAGTATTATCTATACATATAAAAAAATTGAAATGTCTATCTTTGATTACAAAATATCTATTTTCTCAAATGCCTATAGCTTTGGCTAAAGGTTTTTCCGTCTGTCTTTCTTTTTGTCCGAGCTAATGTCTGAAACCGCTGAACCAATTTTGATGGGACTTTTAGTGAAAGACAGAAGAGGCTATAGGGCACATTGAATGGGGAATATGCAGACAAATTTTTATCCCGAAATTCCTACAGAATCGAAATTTACGCGGGTAACACCGCAGGCCAGAGTTCGTTATATGATACTCGTAATTACAATAGATTCAAATCAGTGATTACGTATGCGTTGCTATTAATTAATAGTCGTCAGCAATAATTAGCTCAAAGCGCTGCCGAGCTGATGATCAACAGCCACTAACCTTATTAATTACCGATACATTTGATTAACCATACTCGATATGTTGCAACATGTTATTCCTGCTCGGTTGGTCCATCAGTCAGTGCACCTCGCTGCTGATCCAAGTGTTCTGGGTTCGATTCCCACCCAGTTTAAATACACAAATGACAAGCATGTTTATCCGAATTTCGAATATCAAATGATTAATGACCTTGAATTTTATTTAAAAGCCTATTGTGCCATCTCCGTGCATAATTATCGCTGTTGATATATCAGAACCTCTATGCCATTAGCGCTTCGTTATTACCAATTTCATTCATGTCCCATTTGAGGAATATTACTTGAATATGCTCATCTCCACGTCCATTACTTCCATCCGCAGAGCGACATCTAGTGATAGAACCACGGATTAACTCAGCCACAATCAGAGCGAGCTCGTTAAGCCATAATTCGATCACCAACTGTTCACTAATCACCCTTTCATTTACATACAATTCATTTGTTTTGCTCCGCGACAGCGTAGCGCTCTCAATTTGACGCCCGATTGTTTGACTGCGCCATTTTAGTGGCCCCTTGATTATGTTCGTGTCACATAATGTCAAACACGCGGTACCTACAGTGTCTAAATGCTAATGAAAATACGATTTGTGTATTAGCCGCGGCATTTTAAGCTCTGTACAGTATTTTATACAAATTGGCTCCCTTATACGAAGTATCTTGTCCGAATTCGGCCAATGAGAGTAGCAGTAGTGGCGATGGCCACACGCACCCCCGTCAAACTACTAAAGTTACAACAAAACGAATACAAGAAACGTATATTGTATTTCTTCGTAGATTTTTTCTGCAGCTCGTAAGTCGGTCCGTGATTTTAATCCCTTTTGCATTTCATACATAAACATTTCGTTATGCCTAAACAAACGAATCGACGAGAATCCCAAAAATTATCGCCGTGCATTGTTTGCATACTGTTTCATCCCTCGCACAGGTTTCGCATATTTACAATTTATTGACATACACCATTTATTCACCTATTACATGACATGTATTTACTAAAATCTTTTAGCGAAGAAATCTTTTAGCATACTATTATTATATAATGTTGCAACTTAAGACACGTAACTGGCACGAAGAAAACATAATGCCGGTTAATTTCTTGAAGGCGAAGAGCGACAAAGTCGCATTCATAAATTATTTGAGGAGTCGTCTCAAAATGGAGGAAGCGACATAAATTTCTCGCGGCGCGCGGCTGCAGGGTGCAAAAACAGTCCCATACATTTTTCACGCCATCAAGCAACAAGGGCAGGCCGTGGGCAATCCCGATAAGAGCTATATTGATGGGCGCGCCCGTGACGGATTTGACCCGGACCGGCGGAAACGGCCTAGTGTTTATTTTTATCCGATAAATCTTTGTAATAATTCAATTTTCTTATGTATTCGCTATTGCCTCGATTCGTTCGAGGCTACCCTCCTAGCGCTTCGTCACAACGTAAGATTCTGGCATGTGTAGGCGTTTATATTTGACACTGAAATATTTTAATAACAAGCGTCCAGGTCGGTAGTGAACGTCCACGCTGTTCTTTCCTCTTCTCTTCCAGAGTTATGGCAATTCCGCTTCTTTTTTTATTGCGTACAAGTCATACTTTATTTGTGTCTCTGTCTACGACTATTGTCAAGACCGTACTGAGTTTCCAATTAATATAATAGTTTAGAATCGAATATTTCTTTTATCCCGATGTCGCTAAATTACAGAAAACAATACAGAAAAATGAGAAGTACTAAATATACAATAACGAACGATCGACGAAAAAGAAATTCAAGAATCCATATCGTTTAAACATATACTTCTTAAATATAATTCTTTATTGACGGGGACCCTCGTGTCCTAGCGCAATTAAAAAACTGAAAGACTTTTGCAGTATTTGCACGTTCGTGGTATAAACCTACCATGTTCATATATGAAACTTATATTACTTTAAAAACAAATAGCGTTCGCCTTATAGACTGTCTGGTAGCATGTACATATGTATAATGTGACTTAAAATATTTATAATTTGACATTTATAACGATATCAGATGTTTTTGGCAGTAACGTTAGCGTGCAGAGAACGTACCCAATTTATTATACATTTATATTTTCAATGGATTTTATTATTCAAAAGCAGTCGTGATGCAATAAGTAACATTTGCTCAAATTTGCCGTAACTTACAACTTATATAATTCAGGATAAATGTGGTTTTTGTATGAAAATAACAAAACTTAAATTATTTAAAGGCTGTCTCGATCCTCTCTAAGCTGAGGATAATTGGAGTAGTCCCCGACAATCAGTTGGCGAAGTTTAAAGAATGGTCGCCATCGTCTCTACGCGAGGGTTACAGTGCACCAATTAAACTTGTTGATCTCTGGCGCGCCGTCTTCGGCGGACTATTACGTGCCGTACCGACGGCATATCACGTTGAAATCGAAAAATGATAACCCTTTGTTATCATAGTCTGATAAGCATAAATAAAAAAATGATAGCCATCAGACTAAGAATGTTTTTGTCTGTCTATGATGCCTATTTTTTACGTGTTATTATAATTGTTGTGTACTTGCGCGCTGCTCTAAGCCGCAAATAAATGTTTCTTTCTTTCTATTTGATGTCTGTTTCTTTCTTTCTATTGATTCTGACTCTTGCAGCTGCGGTGATTACCATCTCATCATTATCGTAACCTGTTATTAGTGTAGTTTTGTATAAAAGCCTTTAACACGGCGCCCCACTGACCCCCGTATTGGTTTCAATTAACATACCTATATTATAGGTATGTATTAAAGAATTACCAAAAAATATTTATAAGCTAAACTATTGGAAATAAAAAGACCCAGTCATTTGTTTAACCAAAAATAGGATTTATATAACACAGTTTAATCGCCTCTGGCTCATCCCCATTTTTTTATATATCATATATTTGTGCAAGTGCGTCATATAAATAATAGCCGTATGCTAGTAAAAAATATTTGTATTTTAGAATTTAATCTCTGAAAATATTTGTATCGCCTCACAAATAATGACCTTTCATGTTGCGATTCGCAAAGCGCTTTTCATCTGTTATAATATACGCAATTCCATACCAAATATATTGAAAAAATAAATTAACAAACCGGCTAAGTGTGAGTCGGACTCGCGCATCGAGGGTTCCGTATAAACCTGTAATTATATATTCGTAAAGGTATTATAGACCTGAGTATTTGATATGTATTTCAATTTAATACCTCTACGCCTTCATGAGGAAAGG
>DWUN01002155.1:0-14491 GCA_018249975.1 Passova gellias | reverse complement strand
AAGAACGCTTTATCAAGGTCTTTTAACAACGTAAATAGGCAAACAATCTGTCAGTCAATTATTGAATCACTTATAATTTTCTCTATGGCAAAATATTGACCTATACATATTTAATGAGTATATTATCCTGCTCTAAGAACTTAGCTTACACGCAAGGATTCGATAGCTTAATTAGTCATGCAACACTAAGAAAGACCCGTAAAAATGTGAAGTAATATCTCACACCTACACAAAGTATGATGCAGAGCGAAATGTTAGCATGACACGACATCGCGCGATAATGCTACGAGAAGCCTGTTGTTTCGTAATGAATGAGAAACAGAATCATAGTTACCGCTAATATTAATGACATTATCTTAATATAAGTTTATACCAACCTTATTAAAACATTTGTCCTTCCGGTGAATTTAAAATCGGTATATCACGGATCGCCAATCGACGTTTTCCAAACTCTCCAAATGACACAATGCGACTTACACAGTTATCACTTTTTGCAATTTGTAATAGGCCAGTTATGATTTAAAACCGAATGATAGTTGAACTCGAATTTTTCGGTGAGTGTGAAATACACATGCAAGCACCTAATGGATGATTGGTCTTGGCCAGTGAAATGACAGTTGTGTCCGAAGTTTACGAAATAACAACACTATAATCTAATCACTCCTTTGTTGAAAAAATCCGTATTGGAAAATTCTCGTGAACAAAATCAATAACGTACTATAGATGAACCTATCACTAAAATCGCAACAAGTCTACACTAACCGCGTTAGCGTGTCTTAATCTTATCAACTAGCTCACTATGACTGCCAACAAAAAAGAAATGTAACATCAACGCACCACTCGCTTTATCCATCAAACCAAATGGTGGATCAACCAAACAATCACACCAAAACGAAAATTACCTATACCACTACCACCACACCACACATAACACCAGCCACAGCTTAACCATAGAGTAAAAAGACATTTTTATTCAATGGACTTTATCATCGCTAATTTCATATAGGTATAAAATATTATGCGAATCGATTTACGATTATTGGGAATTTATGATTATTTTAAATGTATTAGTAGAAGGTAATAAGGTGCGATAGTAGAAGGTTTAAGTCACGTATTTACTTAAAATTATACTTGATTAAACCCATTGTCAGTCAGTCAGCTAAATTTGAAGGAAAATGAAGTATAAAATAATAATGTCTCTTTAAAAATATTACGAGACTTTTAAAATTCAATACGATGACATTTTTTAATTAATAAATACATTCTCTTTAAACAACGTCTAGCTAAATAATATTTTCTTTGTAAGTATAAAAAATTTCATGTCATATTAAATCAAGCCAACGTATTAAATAGGGAGGCACTATTTTCTATTACTCACAATTGTACAGTCTGGGTATATTATAGATTTTCAGAAGCGAATTCTTCAAGTAAAATTAAGTTTTCCTTTTTAAAGGTTTAATTATAGAAATAAAACACATTATACAATACAGATATATCCATTTTCATAATTTTAGAAGTACAAATTAAGATTAATAACTTCCAACTGTACCATTAATAGGATTTTGTTTTAGCTTTTTTCTTTTTGAGTTATCATTAGAGATGAATGAAAACTTAAAATATTATTACATCTATACTAATAATATGCAGCTGAAGAGTTTGTTTGATTGTTTGAACGCGCTAATCTCAGGAAATATTGGTCAGATTTGAAAAATTCTTTCAGTATTAGATAGCTCATTTATCGAGGAAGGCTCTAGGCTATACGCTAAGATGAATAGGAGAGAAGCAGCAATAAAAAATAATTTATATGGCAGAACTACGTTTGCCTGGTCAGCTAATTACTTATATTCAGAATAATTTTTTTCCACGTCAGTAAGTACTATAATGTAACATTATATAAGTCGTGTAGGAAGATTGGGGACAGAACATATATGGTACCCGCGGAAGTACCACCGCCGCTACACCTGCTTCTGCCGTGAAGCATGTATTATTAAAACAATTTGGGTATTGTTAGAGGTAATTTTTTTTATTTAACACAACTTATGCTGTAAAAACAATTATAATCAGATTTGACATAAGTCTCAATTGTTTATTGAGCCCATTAGAGAAGGTTGTGAGACAAGTTGCCTCAGGCAACGTGCGTTAATATAAAAAAAATGTATATTATAATATGACATGAATTGACGTATATAAATACAATAGTTCACCAATTATCTTTTTAATTAGAGTTCTATAAAAAATACTTCATTTCTAAGTCAGCCCATCTGTTACTTTTTCTTGTTCTAGGCACAACAGTTCCCAAATAAGAAGTAAGAAGAAATGGTTGCATTTTTAATAGGGATTTTATTACCCACTGAAAAATTTCCTTAGTATAGTAATTTCACAAATGACGGTCGGTTTATGAAATGTCTTAACTACCGGTATATGAATAGTATTGTATTATTTATAGTATTTAATTTATTATTTTTAGCACTACCTACGTCATATTATTTCTGTTCTTCATATTAACACTCAACATTTGACGGAAACGTTTTAAATTAATTGATATTTGCGTCCTATTTTAAGTTAAACAATTATTGTCATATAAGCCGTAAATATTAACACCGTTAGAAAAGAATACCACGTTATGGGTATCTAAGTATCTACTTTCGTATTAATTGGTTAGCGAAGTACCAGTAATCAGTAATCAATTCCCGCGGAAATATTTCAATGGTACACAGCACAGATAACGCACAAAACCCAACAAGTTCAAATAGCACATCGTACACCGACGTAATGAGATACACACTCTGCTTTATTCAAGAGACAACTCATTGGACAATGAGGTCAACAAACCTGCTTTAATATAATAGGTCAGTGGACATGTATTTGAACCTGAAAATAATGACATTGTTTCGAAAAGAATAAGCGCTCGCATGTACCAACGACTGACTGTCTAGGAATCACACTGTAAACAATTTATTTAGAACGAAAATAAACACCTGGGTAAGGGGGAAGGTATCTGCAGGCGAGCCCTTTCTTACTAGGTTGTGGATACAAGCTATCGTTTTATACTGGATTGTCACCTTATCGGTTTACCACGCGTAAACTGTATGGCGGTTTTAATAGTTCCGCCACTAAGCGGGCGCAAAATGCTCAGGTTCACCGTTAAAACTAAAACCGTTAGAGCTCCTGAACAATTACCTATATCTTTTACCATTCATAACGTAAGACTGAATGTAAACTGACAGGCATGTTTAATGATATACATATGTAATGAAGGATAGTACTCAAGCGGTTGTAGATTGCAAGGGATCTCTAAAGCAAGTAATATAGGGCGCTTTTAGTATTTCGATGGCGTTTTAAAAACACCTGACAAATAGATTGATCCGTAATGGCGAGTATAACTTAAACATCATAATATTATTTTGTAAATATACTACTTAAGTATATAATCATTATAATAGGTAATACATATATAATTCTTTTTCATAAACACAGTTACAAATTTTTTTTATCGGCAATATCTACTGTACTTACAAAACATTAGACTAGAATTAACGTTATATAATATACTGTTAGTATATGACGGATTAACATGTAGGTATGTACATTACTTATATATAATACACACATATAAATAAATGACAAAAATAGGAGGCGATAATATGTTGTTTCCAATAGTATATTTTAGTTAATTCGTTTATAAATATACTAGACTTCTAGTACATAGTAGTTAAATTATATGTAATTATAATTATGTATGAATGTGAAGGAAACTGGACCACGTCTGCGGATGATAACATATAAATCAACATCATACCGAGGAGCTAATAGGCTGAGATCTGTTATTTATTATTGAATATATTTTTCATTTATGGTTTAATTATGATAAATTCATTATTAATTATCTATAGTTTACATCAAAAATATGTTATTTACATTGTGCTCGTAAGCGCAATATAGGTGTAATCAGTGTATTGATGTAAAATGATTACCAGTTCTGTAGTAAATAACTACCTGGTATTGCAAAAGTAGTGTCTCGGTATTCACAATGTTACCACTGATCTCCGCATTTCGTCTAAAATTTTAAGCTTAAAAATAATATTTCTGTTCAGTGGCGATCTATTTGCATCATCTGAAAACGTAGATAGCAGCGTGCCAATGTGGGCGATAGAGAAGGTCGCTGCGGTACAAAATAATACTTACCACTTATATTTTTTCTCATTACACTTTACATTATGATAACTATTTTTGAGACTACAAAAATAGATATTGATGCGAAAATAAGTAAGTACACATCGCAGAGCAATTGTGTAGGTGAGTATGAGTTTCCATCTATTTACGAGTGAAATACTAATTTACTAGCAGCAGATCGACATTGCCAATCTGTCTCCTCCTCGTATATTGATAATTGAGTTAAGGATAGACAATTAGATAAAATGGCGTACATTGTGATCTCTTAAAGTGCTATCAGAATACTTAGTAGATATCTAAACGAACAAATTCGGCGCATTGCCTATTTGAGTTTATGAATCGTGAAAGTTATAATAAGAACATTTATATTTAGAGGAATAGACAAATATATCAAGTATCTTCAGCTGCTATGAGATCTTATTATAGATTTTAGAGAAATTTACACGAGGAAAATGAAAAAGTACAGTTCACAAAACTGCTTGAAATGGAAAATTCTAATGCTAAGTAGGTATGTATACGTATTTCAGGTACTTAGGTAGTTTCATATCACTCAGAGGAGACGAGAATAAGAGTAAGTACGATTAGGTGACTTTTGATTGTCCATGTAGCTCGGAACTAGAATACACAGTATCTCCCATTTGTCGTAAGAGGCGACTAAAAGGACACTTACTAACTAATCCGGAGCGAGCCAACACAGAAGAGAAGAGATCTCTGAATAACACTACCGAGGTTTTGCCGTATAAAAATCGTATATAACCCGGTGTTTCACCCAAGGTTTTCCGCAGATTTCAACAAAGCACATAACATAATGGATCATTTTAATGTAGTTACAGACGCTCATCAGTCGTATTTCGTGTCACGATAGAAGCAGTGAATAAAAGCAATTAATAATATCTATTTTACATTCAGGTATCACACAATATACAATCAAAAAAAATCTACGGTCCTTGTCTAATAAAATGTAGTCTAATAATGGAATACATACATAGCAGAAAGTACCGAGTGATAAATAATAATAAGTACTATTTAATGATAAATATCAAATTATCCAGGATGTACATATTTATTATTTTCTTTAATTCAATTTAAGGCGATAATATTATGTGTAAATCACTCTAAACAATTTAACTATACCTACAAAATTTATCGCATTAAAATGATGCGTGGTAAGGCTGAGCGGGATATTGATATGAAAGTTATACAAAACACAAAATAAAATATAGAACTGACACAAAATGGGATATCAAAAATTATAGTCATTACCTACATGAAAGTTCACAAATTTCTCCACAAGATAATTCATCTAGCCAACTATCAGAGAAAGTGGCGCACATTTGGCTTTTATTGCCGTTCAACGAAATTAAATAATTGTTGAATCGTAACGTGTTCGTTACAGAAATATGCGAACGATTGAATTTCGCATGAACTTATTTTAGGTATACTTTCTCAATGTTCTCTAATTAAAAATAAATATAAAAATGATATATCACAGCAGTTGGTGTCAGTAATCTGGCTCAGACAGTAGTTTATATGAGGAAAGTATATTAAGAAATCGAGATAATATTGGATATTAAATAACGATCTTCAAATATGGAACGTATCTTTTGCATTTTGTTCGAGGCCTCGCATGTAGGCAGATGCATATAAAATAAGACAACTAGATGTATCTACCATGCAATATTTGCAATCAGTATAAATAAATTATGGATACAGTGTGTATCGGTAAAGTATCTCATGTACCATAACTAAGGATTGAAATAGATTTTTTTGCAGTATAACAAGGCATTTTATTAGAAAAATTTGTATTTACTAACACAAATATGTTTATTAAATGTTGTAATTCAATCGATGTTATCACAAAAACGAAAGTTTAGAGAGAATACTGGCTGTCAATAAGTTCTGTTTTCAAATATATAAAAAACAAATACTTTTATGTCATCTCATATATTTGTATTCTTATTAAAGTGGTGTACATTTTTACATGCTTTATTTTTTTTAAAACACGTATCTTGAAATTCAGCTTAAACAGCCGGTTTATCTGTTTTTGTGGTTTCCATCTACAAGTCACAACATGGCACTATCTCAAACGGAGCAAGATAGGAAAACTGTTTCACGAGTTATCTATAACGTGCTAATTTAAGAGTTATTATTATAATGTGTTCTTGGAACCTACAACATAAGAACGATGACTACTTTCGAAAGAGTACTAATAAAAATAAATATGGGAATAGTTTGTTTGTTTTGGGCACGAAACAAAAAAAAGGTTGACCCATTTTTGTTTTTTTTTTAAATTCAAACCTAGAACAAAACCACTAATCTTCACGTCTTACAAGTTTACTTTCTACTAATGCAATGCGAGATTCTTTTGGAATATAACTTTTACTTGCCGTGTTTGGCCGCCTTGGTAACTGTACAAGCTATAAACGTTAACAGACTATTAACGCTACTTTGCCCACTTTCTGATAAACAGGTTTATTGCAATGAAAATGAACAGTCAATCAATCAAAGGAAAATAAAAACAATGTATTGGTAAATAAAAGTATATTGGAAGACATCATTGAGGCATGCAATTACATTTCAATAAATCCTAATTCTATCATTAACCAGTTGACAACAATTAATATAACACTTTTTGAGTGCATTTAAAACAGACGAATAGCATAATTATAAATATTTTGAGTATTTGGAAGACATTGTTGAGGCACAAGTATATTAATTTTAAAATTTGTGCTATACATAATTCTAAAAATGTTATAAAACTAAGTTAAACAAAAATTTAATACTTAGGAATTTAGATCTTTTTTAAATACATATTTTTCTTTAATATAAGAAACGCTTTACTTAATACTGGTAATGATCACAATGGAAATGCAAATTGACTAACATTCTACGCGAGAATATTATGGCACCAAATAGATTAAATTTCTTTCACGGTCTTCCTCATAGCATCCAAATAAATTTCAGCATGCGAGGGTTTAAAAATCAGAGCCGGCCGCAGACGAATGGCCCGTTCACCGCACGCTCCTCCCAACACACCTGCGTTTAATTACGTAATTATTATTTTACACATTGAGTGTCCCTTTTTTAATATATATAACCTTTAGAAGTTTTGTCGTACCGCACTTCTTTCAAAAGCAACCAATTCATACTACGTACTATTTTCACTTAATACTAAAATTTGTTAATACCTCAAGTTAAAATTAAACAATAAAAAGTTATTGATGATTTATAAGATATAAATAAAAAATGTCTAAGCGACAGTCACCATTTAGCTTCAGATTATTGTTTATTTTGTCGCGAAGTTCGGTGTTGGCGGCATTAAATGCCAGGAACGTGCCGCGTCCTCTAACGCTATCGATAATGTTAGGGAATTCTTTCTCTAGCTGATGCAAGCCGTCCTTAAGAACCTTTCCCGATTGGTTCACTATTGACAGCAAGTTCTCCTTCTTAATAACGTTCAACACTTTCTCCAATAGAATGAGTTTGCCCGGATCGCCCATCCAGGTGTTGAAGACTCTGTAGGCATGCGGTGGCCTGGAAAATTACCTGTTACGTACGTGAATTGTTCGCATCTATTTTATTGTTAAAATCGTATCAAGTTCGCTACCAGCTACCATTAAAGAACAAAATACCAGCAACAACAACAACATAACATCACGCGAGGTCCCTAACGGGGTAGGCCAGAAGCACCAAGTGCCAAATATCTCTGTCCTTGCAAACCTGACGCGCTTCGTCTACATTCATCACTCTCTTCATACATACACGCCTGTTTCGGAGACTCTAGGCTCCTCCGTCAGCCAGTACCTGGTCGACCCTATTTGGTCGAGATAGGACATTCTAGGTCTCCCTCGGCCGCTACATCTATCAACACTCGCATTGTATATCTGCTTTGTAATTCTATTCATTTATTTTTCAAAATACCAGCATTGCATATGAAAACGTTATAGTCACATCATGCCTTAATATGTTAAAAGCGTCTTACTTAAATTCAGGGTTATAGTAAAATCCACCAGTTAACATCTTCTTACTGAAGGTCACCACATCGGGCGCCGACGGCAGGTTGAAGTGCTCATGACACCACATCTTGCCGGTGGGCCCGCAGCCAGTTTGAACTTCGTCGATTATTAAGGCGACACCGTTCTATGGATAAACATTACTTCCTTAAAACAATTCAATGAAATACATTTTGCTGAAACTTCGTACAGAACACTGGTCTGTCGGCGACGTCTTGAAATAAATAATTATACAATGGTATTGTTAAGGTAATATAAATAAGCTTGTTTACTTTTAATTATCGAAACTTGTAATATACGCTCTACAGGAAAATATGCAGATCTCGTTGGAACCGCATTTTCTTCAATTCGAACCGGCCCTTCTGTGCCATACTGGACATTACATCTTCGTTATATATCACTCGGATATCTATCAGATAATGGCCAAGCAATAAGAAATGCATTAATTTCCTTGAATGTTACTTTAAATAAAAGAGCGCTCCGACCACTAATTAGCGAACGGAACCTGGTACGAAAACTGTAAAATGTAAACAAAGCAGAGACCGTGACTCGGGGATAGGTGATCACTGGTGCGCACTTATTACAGACACCTATATAAGTTTAATACACCTTTTATGTACAATAATGATTAATCGACTGGCCTTGTGGTCGAACGGTTAGAGATCTGGGCGCATAACCTGCGGTTGTGGGTTCAATTCCCACCCAAGACAAAATTTTTGTGATTTATTTGTTGTGTCTGGTCATCACAAAAATATCTTTATAAGTATTAGATTGTACGTATATATCTATGTTTATCAGTTGTCCGGTTACCATAACACAGGCATTCAATTGTCTAATTTGAGATCAGATGGCCGTGTGTGGAATTGTCCTCAGTCATTGTTATTATTATAATACATACCTTTTTGCATATTTTTTGAAGGCATTGGAAGAACTCTGGAGACGCCTCGTGGTCGCCGCCTTCCGATTGAATCGGCTCCACGATGACTCCGGCCACGGGACATCCCTTCTTCTTGTACGCCTCTATGGCGTCAGCGACTTGCTCGAGACATCTTGAAAAGTAATTTTATATTTCAAAATATATGTTTTACTAAGACAATATATATAGATCTTCTTTCAATGCAGGAGAATGTTTAAGGAGTGTTAATTATAGCGGGACAAGTTGTTCCACACCACACGCAATGCAAGCTGTTAGCAATACGCAACAACAAAACGATCGAAAACAATACTTTCGTGGTTCGTTTTAAATCTAAACAGAAATTGATTAGGTATTAAGTATTGCAACTATCAAATCAAAATCAAAATATAATGCGCCAACACGTGTTTAACTCGTCACATGGTTTTGTATCCACACTTTCCATGACAAGTATTCTGAGACACGCTGGTGAAACTGGCTGTTAAGTGCCCCAAAAAAAATATAGGACACAGCCATAGAATATAGCTTTCCTCATACCCTAGATGTGGCCCTTAACGGATTGTATGTAACCCACAAAAATAAACGTTGATATATGATGACCAACACCATAAAACCTCTGCGTCCATGTCGCGGTCCGCCTTTGGTCCGCCTCCAAAATGTCTATCTCCGCCTAGTTTCTTGTTATTTTTTTTTACTTTCTTTTTAAAATCTTGTTACTGTGTTTTCTCGCTCAGGAAAACGACTCGTTGTGTTAGATATAAAATCTAGCACTACTGATAAATTATACAACATAATTATTATAATTACATAAAAAAGTATATCAAATATTTCGATATTCACTTTTTAAAAGAATGGAGTTCCTTATTATAATGCAATTTGTTTCTATTTGTGATATTTTGTGAGAGTAGCTTTTCTCGTATAAGTGCTATGGTCAAAGCAAAAATACAATGACTTGGTTTATTAGGATTATTTTTGTATTCAGTGCAATACCGAGATATGATACTAGCGACGTTTCAAATTAGTTTCTCCGAGATAAACACACCACATTTGCCAGATCCCCTCGTCTCGCGGTCACTAAGCCAAAGTGAAGTTTAACTTCAAGATCGTCACACACCGAATTAACTCGAGTCCGATTCAATACGGGTGCCACACCATGTCAACTGTCAACCTTAGGTTTATCGATCAATCCGCCATCTGATTGTGGGCTAAATTCACAAAAATATTGAAAATAAAGTACATAGTCCAATGCTTTACTTTAAGTCTAATTGGAGTCAAGTAAAATTGCGTGCGACGACCTTTAATCAACAAAATTACATGAAAATAAAATATTTTAAACAAGTCCCGTCTTATATATACATTTCTCATAACATTAATTCTGTCGCTCAGTGCAATTATTAATTTTTAAAAAAATATTTCTTCAAAATGCATACGTAAGAAAGAAGCTTAATATGGAAGCGCGTCGGAAAAGGCCTTGTAAACGAAAAGAGATAGATTTTCTTCCGTCGACGTCTCGCCTTGTTGTTTATCTGCTTTGAAATTTTGCAAATCCGCGGTTTTCTGTTTGATGAAGGACAAATATATGAATAATAGTGAAGAAATATAAAAAAAGAAATCGATATTTAATTAAAATAAGGGAAATACTTTTCATCTTCCTTCTGGTTCTCTCTTTGGTGTTGATCCAATGGATACTTGTATCTGGGGAATGGTGTGACGGGCCAAGTAAATGAAGGACAGTCCAATTTATGAATTGGCTTGGACCTCGTGGTAGACAGAGCTCCAAAGGTACGACCGTGGAAAGCACCCTGAAACCACAAAAAGTACAAAATAAAAAGTACTGGCATAAAACGCAATGAATAATATTTGCAGCGATAACGGAAAAAAGACACATGTTACATAGATAACAAAATAACTGATAACAGTTTAGATAGAAAAACATTACATTGGTCTTCTACTATGCAACAATATATTGGAGTTAATAAACAGCCTATAAAATTGTGATTTTCAACAGAAATAGAACGCAAATATTTTCCTTATTTACCGTATCGAAGTAAACGGTACATCTATATAAAGTTATAAATTGTAAATTGTTATCGCAAATAATCTATGGCACAAAAATCAAAGGTTACGAAAAAAATTACCCACATATGAACACACAGTACTGTGTACTGAGAGCTTGTCAATTATCTATACACACTAATTTGCAATTCTCAACAATAAAGATAGGTTACAAGGTTATCATTCAATTTCATTCAGACGTAAAGATGCATTTTGTTTTATTGTATCCATATAATTTCATTTTACTCGTCATGTAACATATGCTCAAAAGTTTGCACTGAACCAGTGTGGCGAGGTATGCTAGGTTTATATATAATAATTGTAATGAAACTGTTAATTAAGAGAGTGCTTACTTCAAAAGACAAAATAGAAAGGTTTGGGGAACCCGGCGGTTGATTTATCATACATGAACTCATTTCTTCTGGTGTAAAATTTAAATCTCCACAGCGTTCCTTTGTGCGGTACCATATAAAAACACACTTATATGCATTTTCATTTGAGCAAGAACCGCACATCATCGTTGAAACATTGCTCATGCATGCTGGAGAAACAGACATCAAGACATTCTTCAACTTATTAGGCCAATCCATTGAAGGAAACACACCGAGGGCTGGTCGGTTAACAAGTGCTTTCTAAAACAATAAAATCATTATATCATAATCACTCAAAAGGCTTGTAAATTTTATTCTTAAAACTTACAAGATTGTGATCGTCTTGAAATGCATTTAAGAGTTCTGGGTGATTGTATCCAATGGGTACAGAAGATATTTGTGTAAAAGCGTCCAAAAATTCATTGCCATCAGCATCCACAAAATAATTGCCAATACTTTTGTCATAATCAGCAAAAAGTTGAACAGAACCAGCTTGCTGTAAAAACAAAATGATGAGCGTAGTAAGAGGTCAGGTAAAAACAATTAATTTTATCTATTGTATAGATAACTAATAAAATAAATAAATCATACAGAAGTACTTAATTAAAGTACTGCTATATAGTAACCATAGCCTTTTATTTATCAAGATTACAGAATAGATATTCTTATGTTATATTGTAAGACAAGACCAAACAAAATCCTAGCTTACACTTTCAAATTTACAAAAATCATATTATACAATTCAATACCACTCATTATCATGATGAAGGAACATATTGAAAGAAAACATTCACACCAAGACCTTTCAATAATGTTTTCTCTAAAGTGAGAATGTTGGTAGTGAGATGATGATTTATAAGTTACATTATATAAGGTTGTTATATATTTCTGCTGAACTTTATTCCAAAAACCATACAAAGGGCTACTTTTACACCAAATTTCTCTTGATAAGGTATGTTTCTACAGGTTTAATCTTAATTTTTATATGAACAAGACTATAAATAAAATAAAGACATTTTAAGTGATAAACATATCTTATACAATTCATGTAAAAGTAGGGAGGCAAACTCTAGGGTGGAAAAACTTTCAGCCACCTAAATGGTTCTACATCTGTTCTGTAATAATTATACAAAACTGGATATCACGTATAACTTTTAACCTTTTTTCCTAATAATTTCTATTAGAATACTGGTGTACTAAGTAATTTAAAATCACCTGCAAGCAATTCAATTCTTGAAGCAACTGTTTTGTCTTGGGTCCAGGAACTGGTGTCTTGATTGATGGCTTTTTGGGTTCATGTTGCACGGCTGTTGATAAATGACTGCACTGCAATGCTAAAATTGTAGGGCGATTATAAGTTACATAACAAAAAAAAACGAATTTATTAGCCATTTTTTTAATCTTTTCTTGGATAGTGTGTGACTAAGAAATCGTGCTTTGGCATAATTCAAGTAAAATCTAATTACTTACATAAGACAATAGCACCTATTTAATTGACAAAATAAAGTTAGATAACGCTATATATATATGTAAAAAATGTCTACATCTGTAAATTATTAATTAAAAAACACTTACATGTAATAGACGAATATCCTCGGTTAAGAATAAAATATTTAATTCCATTATGCACACGAAGCATTTTATATTTGTGCGTCACAAGTATATATGGCTGAAATGATATTATTTTATTAAAATTAAATAAACTTCGCAAATAAATTATTAGAAAACTTTGGAAATTGTATATTTCGTAACATACATTACAAGTAGAAGATACAATATCCAACTATTTATTCTGGGTTCGTTTAATGTTCTTAAATAAAAATAAAAGCATTTAGAAAATATTCGTTAATAAATTGATGTAAACAATTTAAGGTACATACGTGTATTCTCCTACGCTGCACTCAAGCCTTAGTTTAAAAATTATCACTGATTGATTTTGATTGTCAGTGCGACATAATCTGGCAATTGGCTATTGCCGGTCGTACCGAAGTAGGCAAGCTCTCCCAACATAAAGGCAAATCCACATTACATCTGTTCAAAGTGGGTAGACTTCTTATATAAATCAGTTGTATTTTTGGTATCTTAAAATAGGAAATCTGTCACAAGTTAACAGTACTATAGTTTTTATATTACATACTATTATGCAAATTTTAAACTACTATAACTTTAACATAATATCTTATGCATGAACAGTGATAAATGTAGAAGAAGCACATCTTATTTGTAAGGATATAGATATTTGGCACTCCGTAATATCTCCCTAGCCCATTACGAACATGGTGTAATGCTATAATAATAATAATTTCATTTCGTTCTTATCTAAGTTCGCTTCAAAAAGATGTGAATAAGGTATCAAAAAAATACAAAATTAAAAGCAAATCGAAATATAAATCTGAAATAATTCGGTAGGTACAATTTAATTACGATGGATGTTTCAATATACATAATGCTTTACATATACGAAACTGGCAACCGACTACCCTGGAAAATGGCTGTAGTCGTCAAGGCAGGCCTCGCAAACGTTGGCGAGACGAACTAGACAATTTTTTAAAGAATTGGCCTGCAATAGCGACCGATCGCAATATATTGCGCAACAGAGGGGAAGCCTTTGCCCAGCAGTGGGACACGACATAGGCTATTAAAATATATATATATACAACACACAATATGTACCCTATTTACATGTGCTATCTATCTATCTATCTATCTATGTGTATGTGAGGTAATATAAACATTATTGGGATTAATATTTTTCCATACTTTCATTGAAACAAATGCCATTGAGGCGCGTGTTGTACTCAGTAATTGAAAGTAGATTTTTTTATATATATCTCTGTTCATAATTTACAGAATTTTTGCAATTATTTGTTAGTTTTATGGTAAACTCATCGCATTGCTTACTATTAATATCTTGGTTTTTGAATGTGCGATATTATCATATTAGATAGATATCGATGTTAACATGG
>DWUN01002154.1:0-14492 GCA_018249975.1 Passova gellias | reverse complement strand
GTTTATATGTATAATGACATCGAATATATTGTAGAGAAATACTGTTATTTTTGAGGTTTCTAATGAGATGTCGTAAATAATTACATTGTTTGGGGCTTAGGCGGGACGAAGACGCGGGCGAAAGTTAGTATATGTACATTCATTGCACCGCAGTGAATAGGTTTACATATAACACAACGATTTATTAAAATATATACTTTTGCTATACTTTTACAGATGTGAATAGTGTTCAGAAACAGACAATAATTTTGTCGTATTTTCCAAACTTGAGAAGTGCAAAACAGCCTTTATCGTATAGTGCATATCGTATCAGTGCTTAATCTCAGTAATCCTTTAATTTACTATTTACTCCAGAGAAACGAACAAAAGCAAACACTGCAGATAACCGTAACGAAATGTAAACGAAACACTGTTCAATATTAAAAAGTGAGCGTCGTGAAAGTAACTCGACCACTGTATTTTACGATCGGTGGCAGGATGCCGGCGTCGTCCTACAGAGGGCGCTCGGTCTGGCGCTCCCCTTCTTTCCGACTTTTGGAGAATTTAGTGACTTAGTTTTTTTTTTACACTAGAAACCAGATCCAGTATAAGGCTAGACTCTAGACTGTCGACCAATAAATAAATAATAAACTTTTGTAATCACAATCACTGGAGTCAACAATACGGATAAAAAAATTGAAGCTATAAATTGATATAACAATAATATCAGATTTTAAAAAGGCAATAGGCTCACCACCTATTCCATTGTGGGACTTAAAAACGTAACTGGTGAAATGTGCGGGTGTACTACACTCCTCTACCCCTTCGGGGAGTACAGGCGTGATGTTACGGTTTTTTTTAAAGGCACGGATGACAAAAAAATCAGTTTCAATTCAACATAACATTTTCCCTAATTTTCTTTACACCTCTCCTCTTGTTAACGTAATGTAGATGTTAATAACGATGATCGTTAAAAATTTATATTAGAAGCTAGAGCCATATTGTTTTGATAACAACAAAAAAAAAATTTGAGATAACGCTCATAAAGAATAGCTCACAATATCTACTATATAACCGTGTGGATCATAAAACGGTGCTGAGATTTTAAAAGTATAGAGTATCTTTCCACTATATTATGAAGGTGTAACGTAAAATAGTTTAACGCTAGTGTATTATGTTGCGGGGTTGAGGACGCACGAATTGTGTCACAGTACAGTCAAATATATATTCGATTGAAAATGTTCAACGCGATTTACATAACAATTTATAATAGCACACGGCTGTCTTTTCAACGGTCTACTTTTATAGAAATACAAATTAAAAATGTAACGAAGAATAGTGTTATTTCGTGAAACGTGCTCAGCTCGAAGTCTCATAATGATTAACAATTCAAAGTCACGTATTGTAGTTTGCCGGTCCCCTTTTAAAATATGGCGACATTATTACAATTACAATCAATTTAACATTATTATTAAGCACTAGCTTTTGCCTACGACTTCGTCCGCGTGGAATAGTGACTTTGGGCAGCTGTCAATAGCACCTGTCACTGGGGAACATAATCGCACGTGATTAGTTGTTTCGAGAGCTCAAAGTGTACGAAATACAAAATTTGACATTTGATAAGTCAATTACCATAGCGACTCACGCTCGCTTCTCGCCGTGAATATATTTGTTGAACTCGCACTCGGCATACCGTTAACAATTCAAATGTACCAAAACAAACGTTCCATTACGTTTAGTTGTTAATAAATAAAAATGGAAAGCGACGCAATAGACAACATTGTAATAATAATAATTAAATGCAAGATGAGATGATTGGATTAAAACAATTTCATAGAGTGAGCCCAGCCCCCTCGGGAGCAGCCACGGCGACGAGTCAACGTTTACCTTTATTATTAAATACCGCCCGTTATTGTAATCAATTACCAAGATTAACTCGCTTTTACATAACTTCATAATAACAATCAACGTTGAGTGTTTCGCGGTAGTAATTCTTCCCTTCTTTTATTATTACGACGGGTAGGTATTTGGGTTTTTTTTTTTAATAAAAAAATGGGTAAATCTGTTTTGTGTCAGGCTGTTAACCTAATAAAGATAGGTATATTTAGAAATCACCTGAATATGTATAATTATCAGTTGTCAGGTTACGATAGCACAGGCTTTGAGTGGAATCTGGGAATAGATGGAGATGGAGATGTATTCTGTCTATTTAATATATTATTATTATTATGGTACAAATTGTTTATTACACCATTTAGAATTCCACTAGTAATATTAACGTGTATTGAAATTTAGTACTACAAAAATCTTATACTCTGCAAAAAAACACATAAAACATACCTACACTCAAACGAAAATATATTATAATTGTGACAAAATCTATTCATTTTATTTCAGACCGTATTTCATTTTGAATATTATAAAAAACATCTTGCTAATAGTAAGTATACGAAAGTTTCTCCCTATATTCACAATAACCTTCTTGAAATAAACGAGTATATATTAGGTATAGTATATAAATAAAATGAAATAGTAATAAAGTTATTTATTTACATATTAAAACGAAAGAAGGTCACCTCGCGGTCGGTCGCACGGGCCAATGTCGCGGAGATATAATAAAAATTGACTGGCTCAGATAACGTGGATTTACTTACTGACTACTGCGCAGTGAGTAGTGTGGGTCAGACGTTACATACTCGAGTTATTGCGTTCATTGTCGGTTCTGTGTTACGCGGGTGGTCGAACTATCGGAACTGGCGGGCTGTTAGTTACAAGTGTATTTAGTATTCGTATATCATTGACTTCAAAAAGGCGGAAGTACTCAATTTGCCTGTACTTTTTTTTGTTAATAACCTTGCGATAACGGTCATGTTTTGTAAGTAAGAATCGTTATGTCTATCGGCGTGAGATAATAATCGAGCCGATATTTTTATCGAATAAGACGTTGGACGTATTGTGGGTAATTGTAACGTCACGCCTGTAATCCCCGAAGGGGTAGGCAGAGGAGTGTAATACACCCCCACATTTCATCAGTTACGTTTATGTTCCACAATGGAATAGGTGGTGACCCCATTGCCTTGCACCGGGCACACATCCAGACTGAGTCAGTACTAGTAATTCTAAATTAGAAAAATCCAGCGGTACCCAACCCGGGATTTTAACCCAGGACCTCCCGATCGGCAGTCGCGCTAGCAACCGCACGACCAACGAGGCAGTCAAGAATATGTTATAATTAATATATCATCGTTAGTAACAAACCTAAATTAGCGTAGTAAACCGGTATGATAATAGCACCGTTTTCTTCAGACATCGGGGTAACAGCGTTCGAGTCGTCGGCGTACGGCAGGTGTTCTTGAGCGTCCAGATACGTCGATAACACGAGAGGCTTGCGATCAGCGCCCGGCGGATATCTCGACCTTCCGTTCGGCCTCAAAGCCATTTGGTGCGACCCTCGTGACCCTCGCCGCAAATTGAATGGCGACCCAGGTAGAGACAACGAAGCCTGAAGTATCACGCCCACACATAAGCAAATTATAATCACATTTGGCAAAACAATAATCTCACAAGGTTAACACTTTCATTTTTTTGGTCTATCATAATCAATTCTCGTTTAATATCTCATCGCAAATTGTTTTCTGTTAGATTTAAAAATCACATAATACCTATTACGCTTTATTACAATTAGCTGGTAACTATCTTTAGTGGTTGACTATATTCAGTGACTTCAAAGACTATTATAATGTTCCTCAATTAAGATCGAGTAATGAATAAAACGGCAAAAGTCAAGTGAAACAATGTTAACACTGATAGGGTATTAACTGCAGAGGCTTTAGCTCAAGCTTTCTGAAGTATTCGTGATTTTAAAATTGTACATAAAGGTGACTTTCTTACTTTCATGTGCCAATAAACAAATGTTAACACAAATTATACATAAAAAGGTGGATAAAACAAAATAATGAAGACACAAGAAATGAAAAGTGCTTATAACGATCATATTGCATCAACACACGTCAGTTGTAGATATACCTAATAGTATTTCACTGCTTGATGATATTATGATATTATCATGAATTGCTGCAATCGAACGTTCAATAGGAATCAACAGAAAAAAATAGCAGAATCTAATAAAACAGTAACATAAAATAAAGACAGAGAAAGACCTAAAGTAAAGGAAGAGGAAGGGGAACACAAACACCAATGAGGATAGAAGGACAAACCTGTGAGCCCTCCCGCAGTGGCCCATATGATAACTGTCCGTATTTATTTATGCGTTCAGGGTGAGGGACCTTCAATACACAGAAAAAGTGAATTTGTAATTAACTCCGATCGATTAATTTTGTTTTTAAAAATATTTAGACATCCATGATAAAAGGAAAGGAATGAATCTAACAAAACATATCGGAGCAAAAGAGCTTTCAAGCGATCTGTGTGATGAAATACAAATGGCACTCGACAACATTAATCGCCAACTACGTGTGCAAAAACGTCTAAATAAAATAATACGTTTCAAAATTAAATGTGAAGACATGATTATGTCAAAAAATACAATAAGATTTTGGATCCGATCATTGTTTTTTTTTCACAGTGAAACACAACTAGCAAAAACATTAATTAATTAATAAACACACAGGACAAAAGTCTTATTGTAACGAAAAGGAAACATGGCACAGAAAACAAGCTATGACAATGACTGAAAGCAAGTGTTAGTAAGTAACTTTGTTTATAAACACATGAAGTACTGTAGGGTCAGATACATGCATCTTTGCATACTTCTAAATCCTATCGTCTCTATGGATGTTCTTTAATATTCTACATCTATGGTCATGAGGACTGTTCTTTTGTTTGTCCATATTACGAAGCCTCCGCAAATCACTCATCGAAATTGAGGAATTAATATTTCATTTCAAGTGTTATCTCATCGTCATGTAAAACTTTAATGATAGCTATAGGTATAACTTGACCGAACCTACCTCTCCATCGGTGATATGTTCAGTCTCAGCCCGGCTCGTTCATACGCTCACATAACGAAAGAAACAATCTAACATGACAATAGACTTGTTTTCTCCAATAGTATAATTCAAATCGCTTCACAGTGCACCGTTTTAAAACACTCAAAGGTAGTAAATGTATCGTGGATCTTTAAACGTATGTTGAAAAATATTATTGGAGATAGGAGAAGTCTAAAACTATAATGTCAGCGACTACAATGCAATTCACAAACAATTCTTTTCGTAAACCAGACTAGTGACGTCATGCTTAAAGAAATAAACAACTTCATTCACTATGTGTCCTAGTTTTTTAAATGTTCTCGTATATAGCTAGTGATAATTGTGATTTCTAATAATTCAAATTATAATAACTAATGAAACTGTTTTAATATATTTATCCAGAAATCTATACCTTAAGTAGAATTAAGTGAATAATTTACTGAGAGAAATATTTACTATATTGCAGGCATGATTTTTTGACAATGAACAATGAATTTATTATTTTACACGACAATTAACATGCTTTCGAAAGAAATGATAAACCAATGAAAGTGGATGTTATAAATTAAAAATCACTCGCTGCAGCAAATAATCAGATATATTACGAAACCAGTTTAAACATCGCCTCAGCTGCAACGATATCTTTAATATTTAATTGTATAGGAAAAATTATATCTGTATATTTGCATACTTAGCGATAGAAAATTTCATGTCTCAGAAAACGTCAAAAGAAAGAATTTAAAGCTCACAGCAGTAACATTTATACAATATTATTCCTTTCAACTTGAAAGTGTTCATAAATGCTGGATAACAGAATACCGAAATGTTATACAATTGAACAAATTTATAGTTATTGAACAAAGAAATGGAAAACATTACAAATCTTACTAATCCTATCAGTTCAAGTTGAAAAGACTTATCTCAGCTGCCAATGATTCATTTTGTTTTTAAGGATAAAAGTGCTTTTGATGCTTCGTTAATATATTATTGGCTTTTCTAACTTCCATTTTTATTCTACTAATAAATATTGTCTCGCTGTCTAAATATTTTTTTCAACGCATTATTACATCATTTGGTTCGACAATTTTGAAAAAATTACATGTTGATAAACAATACACGGTGAATATACACGGTGAAAGGAACGGTTTTTGCGTCATTGCTCAACAATATAATTTGTGAAAGATGAGTGATGTTGAATTGAATTGAATCATTGTCAGTGAGGTGGGAGCGTGAGGTTCGCGGTATACTCACCATGCTGACCTTCCTCTGCCGGCGTGCCGTATCGTGGTGGGGTTCGGTGGCGGTGGGCTTGTGCGTGGGCTGAGTGCTCACCGAATCCTGGAAGGGGTCGCTACGTAGGGACATGCGCTCGCGTGTATTGTCGTCTTGGTTGCCGCGCTCCTGGTTCACGAACAGCTCGTAGCTTTGGCAGGAGAACACGCTGGGGGACTTAGCGGGATGCGCCTCGGCGTACGCGGCCGCCTCCGCCGCCGCGGCCTGCTCTCGCGCGTGCGCCTCTCTCGCCTCCTGCTTGTCCGCTCGCGCCGCAGCCTTCTGTTCCGCTTCCTGTGCACAATATTTTCTCTTACTAATTCGCTCCTTTCCTCTGTATTCTTATTACCAAACGAACCAACAAATTTACTACTTCATTTGTATCAAAGATCTAATTTTCAAAGTTCAGGTTCAGGTTTTTGTAAAACTTTTACATTCTTCCAATTCAGTAGCTGTCGTTTAGATATTTATAATTATCATTACAATATTTCTAAACAGTCTTACCCTTAAAGCTTCTTCTTCAGCCTGTTCTTCCTCTTCGGCCTTCTTTTGCAGTTCATCGTATGACATAGCGACGATGGCCAAGATCAAGTTCACGAGGTAGAATGAACCGAGGAAAATAATCACTACGAAGAATAGCACATGCCACGAACCCGCCGACCTTAGCACCTGAAAAAACAATTTACTTTCAATTTTTGTGGTCACTTTTAAATGTAGTAAAGTACACTAACACATGCTGAAATTCAAGTGATTAGATGAAAAGTCCTAATTTACCAATTGATAAAGATTTTCCCAATAGTCTTGCGTCATCAGTCTAAACGCGGAGAGGAATGCCCAGCCAAATGTATCGAAACTAGTGTAGCCATAATTAGGGTTCGGTCCATATCCTTGCAAACACACATAGCCTGGTTCACATGTTCTGAAACGATATATAAACAATATACAAACTATCACCAATCTCATTAACATCAGTAATTTTGGTTATATTTATTTACCCGGCTCCTGATGAGTTTCCACATAACGGATAATCTCCGTCTTCTCCATACCAGTTAGCTGAAATTAATATATATAATTAGTTTGAAGTATAATTTTCCTTATTTTTTATATTGATCTATTATATCGTGATATTTAGCTATACAGTATTCTAGTTTTGCAATTGTCAAATAATTCGTATACAACAGTGACAATGGGTGTTTTAAATAAGATAATTTGATTAAGAATTATATAATTAAAGATAGTATTATATATTCTTGAGTATCTTACTTTCGTTTTGACAGAACCGTTCCCAGTTTTCGTCTGTAAGATTGCCCCAACTGCCGTCTTCTGGGAAAACCTTAATACACTTTTGCGTTAAAACTCCCATGTAGATTTGCAGACCCATCAGCGCAAACACAGATAGCGAAAACATCGTCAATATTATCACATCTCGCAGATTTTTCACGGATTCTATCACCGCTCCCACGATAGTCTTCAAGCCTGGGGAGTGCATGCAGCGGCTGTCGTTAGGCAATTCATTTCATTTTCAATTGTTCAATTCACAAACCATAAAAAGAACAGTTAGTCACAAACGCTTCAAGTATCACACACTCGCCTAAGTTTCTATGTTATCGTAACTCTATATACTTACACGTCTGATTTGGATTTTAAAAATCTAGTAACAGCGTGATATTCTCTAAAAATAGACCTAAGTTCCTAACGCGAAAGACCATTCCATATCTACGTTAAGTACGTCTATTACTACGTTGACATCTCGATAGTCGTCTAAAAGGATTTCAGTCCACACACTCGTTCGGCTCTATGTAAATAATTACAAATCAATTTACCGGGTACGATGGCCACAGTTTTCAGCGCTCGCAACACTCTGAACGTTCTGAGCGCAGCCAAGTTGCCGAGATCTATGCCCATCGTCACATAACTGCAAAAATACGCACAACCACAACATCTAGATTAATATCACTAACTACACCGCTAGCAGATCGCTAAACTGTTACAGTTAACCCGCCAAACAACCTTTTTCACAGTATACAAAGTGGAATTGTTATAGTTATTACGTGTCTCCAATGAAGAGTTTATTCGTAATATCAATCAGCTTCACTAATTAGTTACATTCATTTACACCATAGTAATCGGACCACATTTTCGTATTTAAAATATTCTCAAACCTTGTTATAACTAAATATAATTAACTATAATTAACGAAACACTTAAAATAGGCAACGACATAAAATCTACAATTAAACAGATAAAACATCTCTCTACGTATTTTAATAAAATTTGTCTACTACTCACGCTAAAGCTATTACTACGAAGTCAAGCCAATTCCATGCATCTCTAAGGTATGTGAATGGCTGTAGTATGAAACCCCTGGCCATTACTTTCACCGCTGATTCAAACGTGTAGATCCCGGTAAAGATAACTCTGCAAAAATTCACCTCCATTGTGGTACGCCGCTCGACAAAATAGACAAATTCGTAATAAACTAGAATTTGAATTTAATAAAATGTCTAACTGGAACTTATAAAAGTATAAACAAGTTGCAATATTACAAGACAACTTACTAATTAGTTGGTTACACTAAATGAAATTGAAGTATATTAGATACCTAAATATTTACAGTTATGGACTTATTAGTGTAATGATTTCGATAGAATGAATTCTAACAGAAACTGTATAGACCGTGTACTGTATTGTAGGAAAATGATATGTGTGTCATATGATTTAAGTGTGAATGATTTTATTATTGTACTTTCAAATAACTCGTGTAAAAATATTTTAAACAATACACATTGTAGAACCGCCCATAAAATTTACCTATATCAAAATTATTTCACACATCGCAGTATTAACTGGGATATCTAATCGAGTTCTAAACTAGACATGATACTTTACTTATTAGAAGCTAGCCGAATAACAGCCAACTATACAACATAGTATTCGACTATTCGATATTATGTACTTAATTAGATATAATTTTCAAAGGGTGACAATGATTACTATAACAATAATTTACATTTGGACACTTGCCAATATAACACTAAAAGGTCTAGTAAAAATATAATTCCGATCGTCTATATCGCCGGTATTTAGATAGTTCGAAAACTAATTGAATTCTAACAAATTTCGGAACTAGCGTGCATTCTACAAATGACGAGATGATATAAAATTTATAATTTTAAAATTTGTAATCCATCGAGAGAGTTAATCGGTATTTTAAGATAGACAATAAAATTGTTATACTTACTCAGTACTTTCGACGGTGGGTGTAGTAGGCATTATCATAAGAATACAGTTGACAAGGATGGTTGTTATAATAAACAGTGAGAACAGAGGATGCACCAGTATGTAAATGGCCACTCTCCTTATCGGATTGAACGGGTCTAGTATCCAAAGAGCGTTAGTTGCCGAAAATCTGAAGATATCTTTACCCTTGCTTATTACTACGAAAGTCTGTAACAAAGAAATACGTGTTTTAAATTTCGAGTTTATTCTTTTTAATTGGGTGTGAAAAACAATGCGGCCGAGGTTTTTCATTACCATTATACATTTCTCCAAAAAAAAATTTATATATAAAAACCCTGTGTGTTCGTAATCCTCTTCTCTCAAAGGTCTTGACCGATTTTAGTTAAGAAAAGTTATACATGGCGCTGTTGTCAAGTTAAAAACAATTATTTTATCCTTTTGCATTCCTAACATAATTTAAAATCTTCAGCCTTTTCCACGAGAGTGCAAGCAAAGCGGCCGAACGAAAAAAACTAATAGATCTGTATATTAATAATATTAATCTGGTCACCTAGGACCGCACCTGGACACTTAAATCTTTCCCGTTCCACCCCTAATAAGGCAATGATCACAGTGATAATTTGAAAAACCATGCGACTCCAATTATCTTTCGAAAATGCGAATTAATGTTTATCCAGAATCTAGCATTTTGAAATCCTTAAGGCACGTGTTTATTGTTAATCGATATCGCAGATCACATATAAATAATCTCCCTATTTATGATTAGAATAATTTATCATCATTAGTATTATGATAATAAAGTAAATCAACAATTTTAAGAGCTACTCGATAAGATAGTAGGGATGTTCATCGCTGTTATCAAAACAAAAGGCTCGAAATAATAACAATAATTAACTAATAACATTACGAGAGAATTTAAAAGAAATGAAATCTACAGCGAACGAAAACGTTATATCGCATCTATTATGAACAGATGCGATGATATAGTCAAATGATATTATGTTCCATGACTTTTGAATTGTTTAAAAAAAAACTAAAGAACTCTATCTAAACTTAAATCTTGACAAATTTCATTTATGTTTTCCTTTTTTCCTACCCCTGAATAAATGTCGTTACAACGTTTTTTCTCACTTATGCTGCTGAAATTGTACACCTCTACAAAATTGTATCACTCTTAGGTCGTCCATTTTGATTCTGCTGTTCAGAGTCAAATAATAACGAGACATTATTAAATCCTTAACAGTATCTTTTTTATAAGCAGCGGATTGTTATAAGACTTAACTAAAGTATATAGTTTCCTTACAAAATACTATGATGATAATGCAACAATAAGCGGTAATACTCACTCTTTGATTGTGATAGAAAGGATCGATGTCCTCGAGGGGGGTGGAGGCGAGCTCGAGCGGGAAGGAGCCCTGCATGCGCACCGGGAGCGGCAGGCCCTGCTCCAGGGTCGCGTCCGGCTGCGGGCCCTCGTCTTCGTCCTCGTCATCGTAACGGACCTATATCGCACGCACGTGTCAACTCATCACTTAGCGATAACAGAAACATATGACCATTTTCACCTATGATAATCCCTTTGAACGTTTACGACGCTACCTAACAAATTATGTTTTTCAAAATATAACTACTCCGATACAACAATTGTAGGAATTACCATCAGTGAAATAGATTATGATTATGTTTTCGATGACTGAATCTTCTTATTCTTAAGTCGTGATGTACTGTAATGTTGCACTTATTGGCATTCTACTTATGTCCAGCCTATTGGGCTGTGTAACAATACTGCTGGTCTCACACTCATCAGTGTTGTTACAGTTCGACAGTGTGGTCAGAGCAGTGTCAGCATGTCTCGTGAGCGCGTCTCAAGCTAAGTCGTAACTCATTAAGTGCTGCTGTCAGTATAAATATGATGCATCTTTGCCAAAACTAGAAGCGTTATGTTTTGCTTACTACTGTGTCACCATTTCGAATATCATTGACGCTATGCCTAGAGGTGCGCCCTAGTCGGCCGATCTCAAATTAGGCATTTACTTTTGTTATACCTTTGTTGTGTCACGATTCCTTTAAACAACATGCATCGGGCATCATTCAATGTTATATTGTGATTTTCATGTAGCGTAAGGAAATGCCAATTTGAACTTTGATCGTTCTTAAATAGAATTCGTGAAATCGTATAAAACTTACGTAGGTTCATTTACCTTTTATTCCGTTTGTTATTTATATCGTATACAGTGTAATCATTCGAAATGGGATTCCAAAATATCGATTCATGTCTATTTCAAATGCACTAAACTAGCTAGGTGGTGTCACCATGCTAGACCTAGATGAGAGCCGATGATACGTGGCAGACGTGAACCAATCGTGTGCAATGCATGATAATGGTGAATATTATGTGCTAGTGTCTCAATCTTCTGATATTTCGCTGTTTTTTTTTGTAACTGTACATAATCAATGTGGAACGCGTTGTGAAATCTAACTAGGGACCTTTGTCTATGATTTTTTTTGGTAATCGGTATACATAAGTGGACAAACCAGGCTCTTTTTTTCATTACACGTAGGTTTATTGGAAGCTACAAATAACCACACAGGATAATTAGGTTATACGGGTAATGTTAATATAATAGGGTCACTTTCGCACCTACATTTTCTAGTATCTTCTATTTTTCGTGAAGACACTAATTACATTCATATCCTTGAAATGCAAAAAAATGTGAAAAGCCGACTTTCATTATCTACGTTAAGATTAGCTGTTACTAACAGATGGTGTTCCTTGATATCGTAAGCAACAGCTAAACTTGGAGATACATCGTTGAATTGGCCGACAAAGCGATGTGTTTGGAAACAATGCTTTAAATGCGATCGATATGCATAAATCAGAATGCAACGCAAGTTATCGCACTTTCACTAATGTACGCCAATATTCGTGGGAGCTTGTGACTGGAGCTCCGAAAATCAATTTCGATACAAGCGATAACTTGCTGAAAAGTATTCTTCTAAAAAACGAGCCGTAAAAAGGTAAAAGGGGCAAGCAAGCAACCTTACTTCTTTTTTCTTTTTCGTCCGCCCCAAATCGTTCTGGAATGGTTTAAAAATTATCCATCAGACTCATCGATTTACCTGAAGCTCATTCTGCAATTCGTCACATAAGTTGGGTAAGTGTATTTTTTGTATTGTTCGTAATCCGTGCGTAGACAATATATAATGTTATATAGTTTTTGACAACACAAAAACAACACAGATGCCTAAGTTTGGACTGTACCGCCGTTTGTAAGGTGGTTTTGTATGATTGGCACACTAGAGCTCGTGCGAACATAACACAGAACCACAGCGTTAGTTGTGAGTAGTCCGCGTGCGTTTACCTCGCCTTCCGCTCGTTTTTTCTCGAGTTCCTTTTGCTTAGCATGCTCCTCAGCTATGCGGGCTTCGATAGCGGCCAATGACTCTCGTGTGAAGGGTCGGAACAAACTTCGTTCTTCCTCGCTGATCGAGTCCAAGTCCTCGGACATTGTCTATCGAACTCCCCCCGAGTGAACTGCCTACTGCGGTAAACGTAAAAAGAACAGATAAAACATTATGTAATTAGCAGTTAGTTAAAGACAAGTATGGATTTATGTAAGTCGTCATCAACTTCAACTTCAGTGTTACATAATATCATTTAAAATCATGTTCTTTTAAGGTTTCACTCGTACCATTAATGTGGATATTTATAAGGTGTACCTGCTAACAGTGAATGGGCGGGTGTGTGTGGTGGGGGAAGCGCGCACGGCCACACACTCTGCGCCGGCGATCTCCCGCCGACCACCTATGGGCCGAACGCCCTTCTGCTAACAAACAGTGTTACTTGTACGCTACATACATAGCTAATGGTCCAAACAAGTGGCACCGTTCGAAATTTAACTTTTCAATTTCTTCATTCCTAGTGTTTTCTGCTTACCATAGAACGAGTTCTGTCTAGTTAAGAATCATATAGCTGTGTATAATAAAATGGTCTGATGTTATTAGATATTATTATTATTAAATTTAATATAAAATTACTACTTTTTAAGCAATTACTATTTTTAATGTCAAAACTTTGATGTGAAAAGTATATGTTAATTGTTTACTTTCGGATCTGAAATACGGTTTTCGCAATGGTTAGCTGCCTCTCGATCTGAATTCTTTCGTACTGTCTGTCGCTAAGAGATTCTTTTGCCTGTCAATCTATACCCAGTCCAGTCTAGAATATCCTTGGCAACAGCAATTCAACAACAACAGCCAAGTCTGGTTTATATCAGTTTGTAGTTATACAACAAAACATTTTCGCACTGACAAACTGCGACATTATTTAAATATTTTTATAGAAAAAAAATCCGCAGTACATGTAAGCCTCTTATCGGAATGCAATTATTATAACAAGCGAACAAGTTACTTTATCTTCTTTCTGTGGCATTTAGCATTATACTTATTAAATAACCCTTTACAAGATTACTTATACTTATGTTTCAAGACACAAACAACTCGACAACGATATTACAATGATAGTTAAAATGAAATAATATAACGGATAATTAGCAATGTAAAAGGATCAGTTAATACGATAAGCATAATAAAAGTAATAAAACGTGGTATATCTTTTAAAAAACAACGTGAACACATTGTGTTGTATACCTAATATGAGCAACCATATACCAACTAAGTATGGACAGTTGACTCTCAATGCCAGCGTTCTGTATCATCCATAGTTACCAATGTTGTTTATGATCATTACGGATTATTTGATTAATATGCATATTTGTCAACCCTTTCATCGTTCTGCCGCTGTATATGCGTCTGTTCCCGTAATGAATACATTCGAAATGTACCACGCTCATCAATTGCTGATTGGTGAAAATCTCACACCTCACAAAATCCAATGGAAAACTTGTTTCCTCACAATTTTTTTAAATTTATAAAACACTAGCTGACCCGGCAAACGTTGTTCTGCCATATTAAACTATAACAGTATTTCTCCACTATTTAATGGATGTTATT
>DWUN01002153.1:0-14493 GCA_018249975.1 Passova gellias | reverse complement strand
ATTTTTCAAATCGGACCAATATTTCCTGAGATTAGCGCGTTCAAACAACCAAACAATCAAACAAACTCTTCAGCTTTATATTATTAGTATAGATATTTTTGACACGCTTCTAATGAATATACAAATTTTCGATTTGAGTGCGTCATTTTAATTCTAGTTCTTAGGTACTCGTACCTGGCATTGGTCCGTCTCTGAAGATGGGTGGTAAATTACTGTAGCACTTGAAATATTGTACATGACTCAACAGCCTCGCTGCCCGTGACAAACCAATAGTTACATCTGTAATTTTTCCTCTGCACCATTTAATCCTGCAACCAATTGGTCACTGACAAAATTAAGTCATACAAATAAAATGTTCTCTTCGAGTTAACAGAAAGCAATGGAATAGTGGGAGATTTAGATTTTCAAATGCTATTTCTAATAAATATAAAAACTTTTATCAATAAGTTTTTAAACTTATTACTGTATTTGCTATTTTGTTTAAAGTTAAATTTTCAGATATCGGAATACATATATGTTAAGCATGTACAAAAGCGTCTCACTTATAATTAACTCCATCGCACATATCATGGCTTGACGGTAGGCAGTTAGCTGTAGCCACACTTCTTATAATATCTTTATACGAGTCCTTAGCAGACTCAAAACCCAAAGATTCATGAAACTCATCCACCGCATCGAACAGATCCATTGGGTCCAAAGTTCTATTTCCTGATAATGATGGCCGTGCCACATCCGGATATATAGCTACTTTTGGATAAATCTGCTGCCATTCTTGAGCCCAAAGATTACCTTAAAAGTAAAGCAAAGTTGGTGATATTATTGTTGCCGATTACAGTATTTCAGGCGCACGTAGTATGTAATAGTAGTAGTATTAAATAATGACAATGCGAAATGTATTCTAGGTATTTTTTATGTGCTACTTCTAGGCTATGCTAACGAAACAAATAATTTATAAGACATGCAATAAGAATATTTAAGTCCTATATAAAGATCTAAATTTTTCCGTTGACCTTTTCAAGAAGATATAAAAGTTTTACAAAACTGAAGTCAAAAACTTGTTTTCAATGTACACTTACCAAGTATATGAGCTGGAATTACATCATCATTATTTTTAAACTCATCTGCATAAAATGTTTTTAATTTGGATTTAACGTAATCATGAATTATTTTATAAAGCGGTTTAACTTCGGACCAAATGCGATTTACATTGTGTATAAAGTCTTCATCTTCAAAGGCGTATCGCCACATATCACCAGCATCAGTGAAGTTTTCTTCCTTAGCAACATTATTCATTCTTGTCACATAATCTTTGAAAATCGGCCGAATTTTCTTTCCAGTGTTATCACGATAAACTCTCCAATAATACGCCAATTCTTTAGTATCGTTACTAGTTTTAAATACGGTCATGACATCTGAAAATATAAAATAAAATGCGTTTTCAGGTTTTGTTTTGTCAGATTTTATAATTCCTTATTCCTTGTATTTAAAAATATGTGTGCCTATATGACAATTATCACATTAAAAGCTTAATATTGCACCTAATATTTGTATCTAATAAGTTAAAAAGTTGAAAAAATTAAAACCAAGCATGTTTCGAGAAGTATATTTCTACGAAAATAATTTTGATGAATAGAATCCCAATGGATTGAAGTATAGCACGAGACTTACATTCTTTATTAATTATATACCAATATATGAGTCCCTTAAAATCGACACGAATTTTGCGGATAGCCCATTGATAAAAGTTAATATAACGAAATAAAGACGTTATTATGAAGAACAATAATTCGAATTGATGCTTCTTTAATACGCGATGATGCTAAAATAAAAACTGACATCAAAAGAACTCATCTAAAGGAAACATCCCACACACATGCAGTATTCTATTACACGGCGATGATAGGGCAATCATTCTATTATATCGCTTAAACGTACATCTTTCATGGACGATGCGACTAGACTATGTGTGCCTTTTACATCATCATTAGTCATAGTGCTTTACTATTTTAATTTGATTAGATCGCATGTCATTAAGAGGTAATAATGATTGCCAGTAGGTAAATAAGTAGCTTAAAAATACTGACCATTCATTGTTCTTGAATGTTCTGTATTACAATCTGTGATATTGTATGCACATACTGTAACCCTGCTCCATATACGTTGCATTGTGTCAATTTCTTCACGTTGCTGTAAAATGTCCAAGAAACCAAAATTACGTTTAAAACAAATTTGGAACTTTAGGTTTATTTATATAGGTGTATATGTTTTTAAACAAACACAAAATTTGATAATACAAAAGATACCAGTAAAGTGAAGAATAAAAAACTAAATCAAAAAATTTAAAACCAAGTAAGACTCTTTACCTTGCTTTGCGGCATTTGGACATTAGCTCCTCTTGCTCTGATTATTCTAATTTTTCGTTTCATTCTTAGATCGTTTTCGATCTGTATGTCATTTATATATTTTTGTTTTAATATATTCCAATATTGCTTTTTAGTTTCATCTTCTTCTGCAGCTATTCGCATCTGAAATGAATCAGCGTTTAAATATTTTGTTCTACTATCTAGAAACATGATTAAATTACATACACGTGAGGAAAGCTGGTACATAATTTAACCTTACCGCATAGCTATTAACAGGGAAAATGATAATATTGTAATTACCATAACATTTTTCTTTGATTCATTATTTATATCCATTACATATTCCCATAAAGCTTCTGAAGAGGTTTTGCATACTTCTAAGCTAATTTTATCCATTTCATCCATGAATGCTTCCAGTGTTGCATTTTCTTTATCCAGTTCCTCCAATTGAATTTTTATATTTTCAACAACATCTTCGGTTTTAACTATAACTTCATTGGGGTCTAAGACTGATCTCATTGCGTCGTCTAAAAACTTCTTTTCCTTAACTTCTTCTACATCTGTATCTACTTCATGCCCACTTTCATCAGACTGCTCCATTGTTTTATTACCTCTTATATTTTTTTCATCTACTGACATTTCTGAAGTAGGATATGTTTGAAATTGGATAGAATTGTATCCGTTTAACGTTAGTGCAATAAATATTAATTTCTGTAAAGAGTAATGAAAACGTACATAATTACAGCTGTTTGCTATAATGTCATTCGTATAAACCATAAGGCCACACGCACACGACAATATTTTAATAGCACTAATTTAAAACAGATACATTATACCTAAAGTACATCCGACGATTCGTATGATTTAATATCGCGATATTATAACATACGGGAACTAACCAGCTAATCGCAGTTGGCAAATAATATCCACTTGTTCTCAATGGGACGTACCTCCTTTTAATAATCATACTGTATCTATTCACATGATATCAACATCATAATTTAATCATTATTATCTTGAAACGAATCTATTAAGTTTTTACAAAGAGTAGGTACCTACAGTCATGTAAAGTACCAAAATGTTTATAATTTAGATAAAGATATATTTATTTTTTTATGGATATTTAAAAGTCACTTATACAAACATCTCAACCTTTAAACCATAACCACAAACAACATTACAAAAGCACAATTAGGCCACAACTCAAACGCGAACATTCTCGTATTTTTAATCAAACTCTGATTATTTTTCATACATTTATTGCTAGAAATTAACCAATAAAAAGGCAAATAATACCCACAAAAAGCAGCATTGTTGTTGACTATCACAATAAAGTATTCACGAAATCAGATCACCCACTACATTTTCAACGATTCGCTTCCATAAAGTTGTTTTGCGGCAGCTGCGAACGTCTGGGCGCGTCGAGACTACAGCTCAGTACTGTTCCATTCCAGTATTCCTTCGTTGTTTGTGAATACTGCGTACTGTTTAAACGTTTTGTAGTGGATTTTTCAAATTGAAACAATCGGAAGACAATGTTGTTTTGAAAACAAAATGCACCATTACACGTCTCGGTCGGGGCACAAGTGCATTTTTATGTATGAAAACGCCTCTTTTTAACCGCAGGATGTACACGTGAGAGCGGATGTTCAATCATCTTCTATTAGCGCGTTACTATTTTAATAGGATCGTCTAAAAAGATTTTCTTTCTTATGTATTACATTTGAAGATTAGTTCGTATTACATCAGGCCAGTATGACAGCTAAAACATATACCGTTTTTCTTATATACTGCGAAAAAATAGATGGTCATTACGGGCTATGGGTGATATTTATTCACCTATAAACCTTGACAACTGAATTCTAATTTACAAGCGAACTCTATCGAATAATACGTTACATGGTGTTAGCTGTCGTTCGTAGTTTGCAATGAATTGGGTAACTTTATTACATGCAGTAACAGGTTTCAATAAAACGCAGTTCAAAACCGATAAGGGAAATAATAAGCTAAGCTGTTTGACAAACATTTATTGCTATAACTTGACACTCCAATGATTTTCTTAGGGAATCTACTGATTTAATTGATACAAAGCTGTATACCCAAACCTTTTTACATACATAATGCATTAAGTGACTAATAATTAAGTGACACTACGAATGGTTAATTGATAATAAAACTTTGTTTTTCTTTTGTGACATAATAATATACTTTTACTTAATAATAATTTATTCTTTCTTTAACATTGAAGCCAGCATTTGGGCACCTGCTTGGTCGATGTCGGCATAACCGTAGGGTTCTAAGGCTGCTTTTGTTCTATCGAACCATTTTGTGACGTTGTCGTGTGCACTGAAGTCGAAGCCAAATGCCTGGAATTGTCAAAAATTGGATATTTAATTTGGGAATCGTTATAGATCGGATAATGAACACATCGCCTAAATGTAAATGATATGGAAAAATTGTAACCGTCTTAACCCGACCAAAGACAGTTTTGATTACCAATGACATAAATCTATTTAACTGTTAATAAAAGTAAAATGTGCGAAGAAATTCCAATATTTAAACTGATGTATTGTTGATTCAAACTCGCAATGAAACCTATTGACACGTCCGGAATCCTAGCAGCGTTGACTACATCAGATGAAATCAGAATATTGAATAATAGGCCACACGTCGCGGCCATGATTTAAAAACAGCTCGTGTGTCATATATTGATCTCTCTTATCTTTCTTTGTGAACTTTTACATCAATGAATATTAGAGATTCAACACTGATTTCTCCTAAAATACTCGTTAAGTACCTACATACTACGATATTTTGGTAATTTTAGGTTTTCAATATAAGTCATGGATACGTACGCATGTTTCTACTCGATTAAGATCAGAGCCTACTTAATGCTAATGCTAAAATCTTCTTTTGGTAAAATCAGATGACCTTCATTAAATAATCCAAAACAATTTTCTCATCGCCTACTATTTTTAGAGGAACAAATAATGCAGGCGCTAGTATCGGCGACATTTACAACGAGAAACTTACATGTAAATTCGTCAAGGTAACGACAATGGAAATATCAGCAATAGTAAGATTGTCTCCAGCTACGAACACTCGGCCTTCCAGCATACTGTTCAGCCAGCCAAGCGCCTCGTTCAGCTTCTCTGCCTTCTCTTCATTGTAACTCTCACCATGAAATAGCACCGGAGTCTGTGGAGAACGAAAATATGTTACATTAATTATTATCAGCCGTTTGTTAGATTGGCTTTTGGACATGACTTTCTGCGCAGAATGAAGAAGTTTAAAATGTAATGTACTGGTAATACGGTATTAGCCAGGTGAGGGTTAGTAAACTTCATGTCTTGGAAGACCTTAAGGAGAACTTTAGAGTTGTTCATGACTTAAATGCGTGCAAGTTTGTTTACGACATTGTTTTAACGATCCATATTATTGGCTGATATTGTAACACGATAGCTGTCACGTGTGATCTTTATCAGAGTAAAGCCAAACTGCAACAAAGCAATTTTTTTTTTAATTTTTTTTTTTATTTAAAAAATGCTGGGAGTTTGTTTTTCGTCAGCTTTTTTCTCCCGGTCAACTATAGCCTGAAGAGCGCACAAAGACGAAGTACGATGACTAAATACCATATACCTAATGAATAAAGCAAAATGAATGCATTTGATCATTTTGCCCCAAAATTGTTTACTGATAGTAACAAGATTGTTAAGGTAAATTTAAAATATACTAACAACGTTGTCCATAAAATGAGACGAAATAAAGAATACAGCATGTCACTGTGCAAGAGCAAATTAGTTAAATTAGATCAATAGTCCGTAAGCTGTATTCAAATTTAATATAGTGCATAGAAAAAACTATCCCATAAACTATTAGACTCCCCGGTTCTTGACATGGCTTTTTTAATTCCTACCACCTCAAAGGCACACTAACCTAAGGATAACGCTTGGTTTATAATTAATTGTTAATTTTCTTTAATGTAAATTAATACTAAACGAGCTCTAGTAACTTATTATTTAATAATTATAAATAGTCTATTTTTCGCGCAAACAAGGCAAGATGAACAATATTTTTTGTGATAATTTTTGGCCGTAGCGGCGATCGCAACAATATCACCTGACCGCGTCCGTTACGCTCGGATACTCGATTGATATTGTATAATACAATAATAGTGACTAGTACAAACAATAGGAACGACACTAAATAATTCCGTTCAAATAATACTTTACAAACATTAAGTTCATGTACTTCTTAAATAAAAGTATCTCAATATTACACAATTCGGTACACGGCATGAATACGTTGATGAATACACCTACCATTTTAAGTTAACATTTTATTGCTGCATTCTTTTTTTAAGTTCTAAAACTAAATCTAAATAAATTAATCGCAAGTTTCAGATAACTTGTGTAATAATGCGACAAATTGAGCAAATTATGTACAATCAAAAAACTTACGTATAGAGCGAAGTACCGTGCGTATAAAGTACCCAAATCGAAATTGAGTCGTTGGTCAACCAGAGCGCGACGTCGTGGATTCTTTGGGTACAGGGTATCGTCACGACCGTACGCATTAACCAAGTACGCCTGTATGGCTCGGCTGTGGAAAAAAAAATGTACGTACATACATAGTAACTATGGGAATTTGTACCTTCTTTTTACCCTATTTTTAGTTAACTTCTGCCCGCGATTTTACTTACCAGACTTACTTTCCTTGTATACGGTCTATATAAAGCTTATCGGCCGCACTCTTATTGTACAATGTACATACGCGTAGGTCACGCTTCCAAAGAGGTTTCGTTTGTTATACTGAGTAACAAAACAAATATATATTTCCAAAGAATTACATATAGGAATATAATACGGCGTTATATATATTTTGATGTTCTTATCGAATCATTAAATGATTCGTAATTTAAATATTTACACACGCGATTAAAGTAGTAGCAGTTTGCAAATCAAGGTTAGTATGAATCGAAAAAAAAAGGCATTAGTTTTACAGAAAAACTTAAAATCATGCATTTTATAGCGTTAAATGACATTATAATGGTACTGACCTCTCCCATAATATGAAACCGCTGTCATCCATGGTCGGTATCGTGTGTTGTGGATTCAGCTGCAGACCAAATATTTACATTGAATCATTCAATGCTACTGAATAAAATATAGCTATCGATCACGCTAATTTGTACACTATAAGAAGTTTTAAACGATTATACAATAATTTAACAATTATTTTGTGTTGGCCTGGGTTCATTCAACATTGAAGTATCTCAATTATGTACGTAGTCCTAAGAACAGTCCAACGTAATGTTTACTTGATTAATTTCAGTGTGAGATTGTTTATAGTAGCTATACGAGTACCTACATAGAATGCTTAACGTCAAGTGTTCCCCGTGTCATTTTTATAGCACAATAAATGTCTAAAAAGCTATCGTTACAGTAAACGTTTCTTATGGACTAGTCAACAAGGCATTTCATTATAATATTTGCCTTTGTTGCTTTGTATTATGATTATCAACTGGCGCTTATCATCAAACATGACTAATGGTTGTCATTCTATTGTAATAGTTATCTTGGACTTTACGAACTTTTCTTATGCACATTTCCAGTTATTTTAGGATATTTTAGCGATGTGTACATACTAGTGTTTATTTTAGCAAACAAATATCGTTTCTAGAATATTCTCAAACCAAACCTTTAGGAATTCCGGAGTCATGTGTTCCCCCGCCATGATGTTTGTGAAAATGAGTTCCAAGTCAATCCCCAAAACCCTAGCCGTCATGAGGACTGCCCGGCAGGGTGGCGAAGGAGGCACGTAGTATACCTTAATGGACTGGCTTGGCATCCTACTGCTTTTTGACCGAGCGGCTGCAGTGCTGTTACGAAAGACCACTTTTACAATAACAACAACAACAACACAATATTACGCCAGGTCCTTAACGAGGTAGGCAGAAAGCACGGAGTGCCAAATATCTCTGTCCTTGCAAACCTGACGCGCTTCGTCTTCGTTCGCATTATATATACCTTTCAGATAAATAGTAAATGTGTCAAAAAGCGATCACATTTACATTAAATGTATATAATACGTGTCTAGCGATATCCACTAGGCATAAATTATTCATCAAACTTAATCGGGGTAAAGGTTTAATTACAGATCAATCTGATAGTTCACTTGACTCGTCCTTAGAAACGTGTGCGCTATTACATGGGGCTCGTTAAACGTAACGTTAAAAGGTTTAAGGGAAGCAACGCACCGATAGCTCTGGTATTGCAGGTATTTATAGGCGACGGTGACCACCTTGACTTACCATCAGGTGGGCTGCCTGCCTGTTTGCCATATCCGTCCGCTATAAAAACCCTCTAATCACCTCTTCGGAAAAAGTTAGGACAGTGCACTACAGATCGTAGACTTGAGATACCGAACGTAAAACAATGTTAAGACCTTCCACATCAGATCTTATGTGATTGACCTCAGCGATTGTTTTATAATTGGATTGTTGTCTTTATAATTGGACCTAGATCACCAGACACCGAAGTGGTCACTTATAATATCACACAAACCATTCTCACTCTACTATGAAAAATTAAATTCCAAGTATAACAATGTACTTATAACGATTCACAGATAGAAGAATGGTGTAAGTTATAAATACACTGACTTTGAAACGATTGATATTTTCAGAAATTTCAACAAGATTATATTATCACACAACATAAATGCGTTGTATAATATCAAATGTGCAAAAGCTACATGCGTGCATTAAAACATACATGTGAAAACAGAAAATAATTAAGTGCGTGTTAAACCCAAAATTGGCTTTTCTTGTGTTTCTTTAAATAAAACCAAATATTTGTTAGTCATAGCTTTTAATGTTTAAGCACCCATAATTTATGGGTCAAGAACCCTTTAAATACTTTTGTAAACTTATTTTGACAAATTTCACAGTACAGTTTGTGTGAATGTATTGAAATTTGATGCAAAAAATTAAAATAAGTACATTTTCAGCTGACTATTGACTTTCATATACTAAAAAATTTTTATAACTCAATAGAGTTTTCATCAAATCATATCAATACATCACTATCAATACATAAAAGAAAGCAAAGTTGTTAGTTTAAATTATTGGAAGGCACAAAACTTTCAATGGGCAAAACAAACAATATTGTTAATACCTAATAATTAAGTGGTTTCATTATTTTATGAACCCAACCGAAAAATTTCAAGACATACTTACCAGGATAAGAAAATGATACAAAGCACTATAATTGTATTTGGTAATCTTGACATATTTAATCGTAAAGATATTTTACAATATCAAATTCTACTTTAAAAATTGTGGCTTTCTAAGAAAAAGAAAATTAAGCCAGTAAATCATCAACTAATACGAACTCAAAAATAAATAGAATTAATATTTAATAATACCATGTCTTAAAGATGACTGGTAAAAAAACATTTAATTATAACATGTGCATCGCGGCATAATAATTTAATGTCAGTGCTTAATATAGTGAAGAGTGTATATTTTCATATTCTAAAGATATTTTCATGCAAAGTGATTAATACTTGTAGATTATTATATCTAAGGTTACAGTAAAAATTGAAACGAAAATATTGAAACAAGCATTAAACATTTCAAAACATTTGTCCTTAATCTTGTTTACCGATGAGTAGGAATAAACAATACAAAAGAAGCAGTTGAATAACAGGAGATAACTTCAAAATATTCCACAAGCGGCAGATAATTTTCATACATATTCGCCGAACTCACTTAGCTGAATTTATTTTTTCGACAGCAGTTTTGTCCATACATTGACCCAGTTTTTAAGTTTGAAAAAACCTTAAAGTTTAAATAAAAGCTATAGGTATATAACGAAATTTGTGACGAAATGTAACTGACATGAAAGCAAAAAGCGCCTATATTTTCTCTATAGTCACAAGTTTAAAATACACCTTTGAGTGAATTGTTCCGTTGGGAATGCTAACGGTAAGTAGATTTTTATGAAAAAATATGCTGTCGCTATGAAATTGAACTACAACACCGATGAAACATTATTTTTAAAAATATATGTAAATAGTAAAATTTCAAAACACCGAGTAAGAACCGACAAGTTGATAGTCGACGAAGTAATGAATGTCACTGATTTATACCCACTGAGGCTATTCCATCATAAATTGTCGTGACGATGTTGTTGATTTTAGCACCATAGCAACGTAAACGCTGGGCGGAATTGTACAATGTCGAAGAATAGCCAGTCACTGGCATTAATATATTTAATGATGACTGTTTTTCCAGGGTTCATATTATGATTGTTGGGTTTATTTTTGAACTTTGGAGAAGGCCATAAAGAAAGGCTTCTATCATAAAGTAATGAGCCATTGCTATATATGACGCATTGTTATATATGACAGGTATGGTAACAGTTTGTAACTGATTGGTGACAGTTTTCATTATACTTACAACTTGAATGTTATTTGAACGGCAGCAGCAGAGTTCCTAATTGATATAAATATGAATATATTAATTTTATATATCTTGGGACAACTCACACATAACCTAAAATTTTATATTTACATTTTACAAAATTTTCAAATTCAAATTCTTAATGGATTTCAGTTAAAGTTTCACAATGAAGATAGAATAGCATTGACATCCAACTATAATGAAACGGTAATTGTACCATTAAGTGAAATTAAATCACAGAATCATTTGCACTGAAATACCAGGGTACACGTTAACAACCACTATAATAGACTGCGTACCTACATCGTGTAATGACCATACAATTTTGTCCAAGGTCCTAGCTAGTGCATTACAGTAAAACAAAATTGAACATTGGATATAACAACACAATTGAAAAGTTTTTATGGTGAACGGCAATTAAAAAACATTACACACTGTTTTATTTATTACTATTTGTTACCTGTGCCGCGATCGCGCTCCCACGGGAACGACGAGTTTCAAGTCGTAAAAACTATCTTGATCCTAATGATAAGTTATGATTATGCTGAATTTCATCAAAACAGTACATATCGTATTTGCGTGATCCGCGAACATTACAATCAGCCGATACTTACTATTGTTTTGGACTTTGTAAGATTCACGTAACCCATTGCTGTAATATGCGTATCATGTTTATTTATTAATTTCCAACAAAAGAATATATTTAAAATAGAGAGATCGTAATGAAAGGTACGGTGAAGGAAAAGGAGAAGAAGATCAAACGGAAAATTCCACTGTTTCTCGCCAACTTTTCGTTGTAGTCGCATGCCAACCAGATACTTAATACATAATGAAACATATCGCGTGTATTGACTTTTTCTAAGTGTCCCCGGAGTCCCATACAAAGTAAAGACAATTGATTATGATTTTGTATCCGATAACATAGCATGACATAATAAGTAAAACAACGTAAGTCAACCATATCTTTGCGACCCTAATTCTGTCATAGAAATTTAAGTACCTGTTACATAACAGAAGATTACATCATGAGTTTATCAGACGCCGAAAGAATTAAGTTTTTAATTGTAAAAATACTTTAACATTATTCATGACTCATTCAAAACGTGGAAATATATACATTTTGTATTTTGTTATCTGAGAACAGCAACGGAATATAGCCATATACCCGAAAAATAAAAAATGGAAATACTGTCGATTGAAACTATTAACTATCGACTACACCTAGCAAGATACAATGAAATGATGTGTCCTTATCAGTTGGCTATGACCTCAGTGTCGATACTGCATGATACATAATAACACCTCCAGAAGCCGCAAAGGCACATTGGCACATCCTTGTAAGAAACGTTTAAGATATCGCATCTCTTTAGCATTACAATAACGTCTACTCTTGTGATATGAATCCAATTACCATATTATGTCGGTACGTACCTAAATATATAGGTCACTTAGCAGGTAAGCTGCTTATGCCGAGTATGATATTGTTTTTTCTTGTATTCTGAAATTCTCATAAGCCGAGTGAATCACTTGGTTACTAACCTTTAAAAGGAGGCTAAATGCGGATGTCGTATCAATCCACAAAATTAATTGGTGTTTTTATTCGAATCTTATTGTCAGAAGAATAAATTCATGCACAATTTTGTTGAGATTCGAAAACGTGTTCCATAATATTAGGTGTAATGTACCAGTACGAAAAATTGCCATTAATATCCTTATGTTTATATTTAAAAATTCCCTGAACATATTACGTGCCGGATATGTCAAACGTTAAAAATGACAATCAAATCGTAAATAATTCATCGTATTTCCTGTATCCCACATAAATAAAATATAAATGTCAATGCATTTAATATAAGGCATAGGTAGGTATTTCAGTATTTGTACATATATACCGAAAATATACCTTTTTATTGTGTCAGTCGTTTTTATTGTTCAAATAAAGATTAATTTAATCTCCTAATAAAAGATAAACAATTCAGTCTTATCTTGCATCAAATCCTAATGTATTAGGGACAATATCTCTCTCATTAGAATGAAATATCTTCCAACAGTTCTAAAATACACTACAAAATAAGAGCGATATACAAATCCAAGAGAAACACATTTCCACTGAAATACTTAGGGTTAAAAAAATATCAATGAATTAAATTAGTATAATTTAGCGTCTCACGCTAATCTTATTCGTTTATCAAATAATAATTAGCTAAAATAAATTGTATTATTTAGTTCACTTGAAAATCTAAAATATTTAACCAAAATAATGACAGTATCGGCACTCCAAATCGAATCAACTTTTATCATCAGGTATTCTGCACAATTACATAAGTCACGATAACGAAATCCGATAAGACGATAAACAAATTCAAATAAATACACAAAAAGCTTGTTAATCACATAGTATAATGTATGTACAACAGTCTTATATGCGGAATATACAGAATGCAACAAAATACAATAAAGATTACAACCGAGAGGAAAATGCTTTTTGAGATGACCACATCCACACAGTTTTACTTTTCATCCAACACTTCCACAGTAGACGCACTGCTTGCATTATCGTTGCTTTTTTCTTCCACTCGACTAGACTCTGAATCTCCACTTTTACCAGCACTGACTCCAACAGCATCTGTTTTGATGGCATTGATCCTTTCTTTACATTCTTCCGGCTGCTGCGTACCGCTTTCGCTTATTTTCACTTTTTTGCTTTTCGTGTTACCCATTTCGTGTCCTGCTCGCAGCCGATCGCATGTATGACTGGTTGTTGATAAAATGATGTAGTTTTCTGCTTCGGTGCAAAGATAAAATCTAGATAAAGTTCAAATGTTTGCAATTAAAACCGGCTCCCTTACCCGATGACGCTATGTGATAAAAATGAGCGGCACAAAGTGAGTGCGAAATGCAACTGGCACAAACACTTAGTAAAACATAAACGTAATTACAATGCTTGCAAGATAAGGCTCCAATGACACATCGCCCGTCTGAACGTTACATTGACCGGATATTGTATTCCTCGTCATGTATTCACATACAATAGAACGGTACACGGCATTGTCACTATAATATAGACCGCTTGAAAAATCTTCACATCCATTGTATTAACACGTAGACGCATCGTTCCGAATCAAATTTACTTCGAGGTCTTCGCCTAAAGTTTCATTTTCATGTTAGTAAAATGTACTGAACAGAGAATATGAAACGCAAACAGCTGTGCAAACGTTTTCAACACAACCGATTGACATCGATCTGACGAATTCTGTATTTTAATACACTGACATAGTTACGTGTTACACATCACCTCTTTCGGCTTAATTGTGTTATAGCAATGTGTCACCGCCCGTATTAAGATAATAGGAAGAATTCCTTGTATAGAAGTTTCGTACAGCTCAGTGCGTGGGTACACCGCTAAGAGTCCAGGCATGATTATTATTAAATAAACTATTATCTCGCTCACCTCGTGGCGTCTCGATAAACAAATATTATGCTTTTGTAGATAAATGCATTATATACGAGTATTAATATTCAAAATAACAAAAGGTCGTATAGGACGTCGCTTGGAGGCTGATAATTATATCGCAGAGCAATATATTTATACTTAAATGTGCCATTTTTTTTCTTTTTCCGATACCGGGGTGTATGCAAAAAGAGAGCGGTAGGTATAAAAGT